>PVIW01001611.1:0-280355 GCA_004026585.1 Noctilio leporinus | reverse complement strand
AAAAAAAAAAAAAAAAAAAAAAAAAAAAAAAAAAAAAAAAAAAAAAAAAAAAAAAAAAGAAATGAATCAGATGAATAACAGATACAGTCTTCCTGTACAGTTCAGGGTGTATTCTGCATTTAGTTTTAATTAAGCATCTAGCATACTCTGGTTTTCTGCAGATTTGGGCTTTTGGCTTGGAAATATCTTTTAAGCTAAGTTTCTAGAGATAGCATTTGCCTATATATGTGCCATGGTATTTACACACCTGCATGTGGAAACATTGTGAATGATGCTCTAACTCGCAGAGGTGTTGTACTCACCTTTGGTTTATTGTTAACTTTGCCTATAACCTGGGGGAAGGAGGGACAGAGGGAAAATTTAATAAGACAGTTTATTGTGTAAATTCTTAGCCTACCTAATTTTAAGAGCCTACAAATTATTTTCAACTGAAAAGCAACACTTTTCAGTTAATACATGTGCTGATTATATCTGATTCCTGTTACTATTAAAGCGGGCAAGGGTTTCCATACATGTGTTGTATAGTGAGTCAAGTTTCCGAACTCTTTTTTTTCTGAACCATTGGCAACATTTCTGCATTTGTTAATATAAAACTGCTTATTTTAATCGTATTTCACTTAGTCTTTTTAGAAAATATTTCCAATATTTAAAAAGTAGTTTTGCTCATACCTGTTAAACATATTATTTTAGACTGATGAGTAAATCATGACATTAACCATCATAATATTTGGACAAGAAATTAGTAGAAAGATACTGGGATTTTAATTTATTATAAACAATCTAAACTTTCTCTGAAATATTTCAAGGAAAGATTGATTTTCAACTTAGATGTTTGTAATAATATTACCACTTAGGAGGACAATGGCCTTCTTCTCAAGTACGCTCAGAGGTGTTTATGGTTTAGGTACATTATGTCTATAATCTCAAGTGATTTGCAAATTATACACATAATGGAGCAAATTGGGACTTGGCCACATGGTACCTTGACACATGACCCAACGATTAGTGTTGAAGGAAACAAGTTTTTATTTACAGGGTTCAGACCTCCAGGTGCAGGGTGCTGGGAGCACTTCTGCACAGAGCTCTCCTGTCCAAGACCCAGCACTTCCCTTGCTCCCCAAAAGACTACAAGCCAAAACTGTGCCCAGAAGTTCTCCATATCCTATTGTGTTCTTAAGCCAGCTGCACAAGCAGGTCTCCGTCCCCTCTGAATGTGCCCTTGAGGGTTTCCAGGGTTGCTATTCTCTTGCAGCAGCTCTCTCCTTCAGGATCTGGGGTGCGCTGTCCTCAGCCTCCATGTAGTGGTTCAGGAAAACGTGCGGAGTTGCAGTGGATCGTGGTGGAGTCCAGGGAGGCACATGTCTCAGGACAGTGGCTTCTCCCTATGTCCTTCAGAAAACTAGAAGCCTGCACTCGGCATTCCTGGTCACAGCTCAGCTCCAACCATCTCTGACGAATCTGTGCTTGGTTAGGCAGGTCCTCGCACAGCTCCATCACCTCTGCTGCGGGCATCCTCTTACCCCATACTGCATGGCTTCCTTCTTGTGGCAGACCCTAACTGCACCCTTACAGACCACATGGCTGCTGCTTCCTTCTCTCTCTCTTAGCCTACCCTTTATTTTAAGTGCTCTGCCCAGAATTTCCAATGTCACCTCATGTTGGGCCCCTCCTATGATGTGCTACTTTTGCCAGTTTCCCAGTATCTTAGGTTCTTTCAGCTGCCATCTTTAGTCAGGACAAGAGTTCCCCATGACACAGGGGCATCCGCCTCCCCTGGCTCTATCATGAGCCACACTATATGCTCTCAGAGTCACACATACCTGCCCTCAGTGGCAGGCCTGTCAGTCCAAGAAAGGCACACCTGTTAACTTACCATTGTTATGCACAGTATCTTTAAAGATCGTTTTATATCATCCACTTCCCCCTTCCCCCAACCAAGGAATATGGGGAATAGTTCAGTGGACCTACCCTGCTCTGTATCCCACTACATACATACATACATATAAATAAACATGAATACAAACATACCCAGCCATATAGCACTTAATGATAGTGGTGCATTCTGAGAAATGCATCATTAGCCACATACACAAACATAGAAGGTATAGCCTAGGCTATGTGGTATAGTCTATTACAAACCTGTTCAGCATGTTACTGTACTTACACATAGGCAATTGTAATTCATTGCACTGCACCGTTAGGATAGCTGACACTAGGTGATAGGAATTTTTTATCTTCATTATAATCTTACGGGCTCACTGTCTTGTATGCAGTTTTTGATCACAAATGTTGTTATGCAGCACATAACTGTATATGTACATATTTATAATATATAGAGAGAGTAAGAGACATAAATACACACATTAAGGAAATAAGAATTATAAAGCAAATGTAAACATTTTAAAATGGGAAATCTCTGTGAAAGGTATACTGGAATTCTTTATCCTTTCAGGCTTCCTGTAAGACTGAAATTATTTCCAAATGATTAAAACACATGTTCATAGAGAAGGTTAAACATAAACTGTTACAATCTCTTTTAAAGGAAATTTGGACAATATGTATGAAAGGCCTCAAAAATATACATATATATTTTTGAAAATATATACAATAATACACATATATTTTTGAACTAATAAATCTATTTCTGGGATTCTAGATTAAGGAAATAATCATTGAAAGATATAATAATGTATATGTAAAATGTTCATCATAGAAGTTTATATATTAAAGCAAAGATACATTATAGCAAAATCTTTGCAGCCTCCTAAATACACATTATCAGAAGATTGACTTTCCAATTATGATGTGTCTATATATATAATCTATAGTCTTTAAAGCTAATGTTGCAGAAATTTGTTTTTGTTTAAGAGAATGTTCGCAATATTAAAATAAAAACAACCTAGTTATAAAGCAAATAATGATTTTTCCAACTTTGTATTGTAGTAAAATGCACATAACGTAAATTTATCATCTTAACCATTTTTAAGTGTACAGCTCAGTGTATTCATTATACTCAAAATGTTGTACAACCACTACCACTCTCCATCTCCTTAGCTCTTTTTATTTTATCAAACTGAAACTCTTTACCCATTAGATGTTAACTTTCTAAATACCATTAGCCCCCCAGCCCACCATTCTACTTTTCCTTTTTTTTTTTTTTTTTGAGTTTGAGAACCCTAATTACCTCACAGTGGAATCATGCAGTGTTTATCTTTTTGTGACTGACTTATTTCACTTAGCATAATGTCCTCAAGAGTCATCCAAGTTGTAGTATGCCACAGTAGCCTTCCTTTTTAAGGCAGAAAAATGTTCCATGTATGTATATACCACATTTTTCTTACCTATTCATTTGTTAGTGGGTACTTTGATCTCTTCCAAGTTTCAGTTATTATGAATAATGCTGCTATGCACATAGTTGTAAATAATCTCTTCTTATAAAATATTTTGTTCATAAACTACTTTTGTTCATTGAAATGATACTTCAGAGGTATACAATAAAAAGTTATAGTAATCTTTCTAAGTATTGAGATGGTGATAATTTTATTTTAGTTTAGTTGGTAAAATTTTAATTTTACTTCATGAAACATATAATACTTTTTATTGGGAAGAAAAAGTTACTTTGGCTTGGTCTAAGAGCCCTAGACAAACTATTCAGGTAGCCATGGAGTTAAAGGTATACGGCGCAGTTGGAAAACCTCTTCTCTATGGTATCAAAGTCATAAATTCCCAAAATACCATTTAAATTTCAGGAATGGTAATCGTACTCTAGTAGGTATGTGATGCTTTTAATAAGAATGGTGTCAATATTATTAGTATATAACTGCACCTGATTTTGGAAGTTTTCTCAAAATATTTTGTAGAGACGCCTGCACATAAATCACTTGGGTGACAGTAAGAAACAACAAGAGCAAACCCTTGGAATAAACAGCTCTGAGATTGAAGTCAGTAAATGTATATTTGTATAAACCTAGACAGGCCATTCTTATTTAATGATGTTTGCAAAATCATGCTGTTGGTAAATCTGATTTGTTAAGAACTTAAGTTAAAACAACATAAATAATATTTATTAATTTATTCTCTAAAAGGATGACAATAATTTTTGAGTGGAACATAACCATTCTTTTAAAATATAATATTTTGAAAAATTCAGGTATGTATTTTGAAGAACATCTTTGTTTAAAGTGATGCACATCCATATAGACTATATTTGGCAACACTTTCGAAATCCTACTCCTTTGTATCCATCAGAAGATGAATGTGTTTTATGTACAGTGACTATAGGTTAGTATTTTTATACAAAGTCATGGTGTAGAACAGTCCAGAAACCACATAAGAAAATCCTGTAAACCCATCAGCTGGATCTGAAATAAAGATGAATTATCTACTTACTACATTTTAGGGGCATTGATCCATTTACTACATTTGTTTATATTCTGTGCTTAAGTCTATGTCAAGTCCATTTCTTACAGCATGCTCTTGAATTAAGTGCCCAGATGAATGATGATTCATGCTAGTTGAAATCATTTAATTTGGAGTGTGCGTGTGTACATATGGATGTATATATCATACACACATAGAACTTTTGATCAGGGGAAAAATGTTACATTGGATGGGATATCATATACACACTCCAAATTAAATAATTTATACACACACACACACACACACACACACACACATGTATATCAATTAGCAGATGAAAAGTACCTCTCACATCTTACATATGGAATTTAGTAAATATTTTTAGGGAAGAGTTGCTTCCTAATGTTTAGGTGAAAATATTCTCTGTTAATGGATCTCTTTGCTTTCTTTTTAATTTCAGATTTTGTTGATGCATCTGCACAACACAAAGTCTTACTGATATCTGTGACTGTTTGTAGCTTGCTGTTGGTTTTCATCATTTTATTCTGCTACTTCAGGTAAGTTTCAAACATATAGCTGTAGAACTTTGAGATTATAATGTCTGTCCCATACTACTATCCTACTCATTAACATTTTCTCCTGCAGCTTCCTTTGACCTTATTTGGCCTTAGATTTCACTGATAATATTAGTTACTACTAATAAACATTTGTCTTAATAATTTGTCTATTAATAGATGCCTATCTCATTTGTGTTTCTTATATCAAAACCACCAGATAGATTTTACCCCTAGAGAAATTAAGACAGTTAAGGAATTAAGGAACCACTTGCTTCCCAGTTTAATTCTAACCAGAGAAATGAAAATGCTGAACTTGGATTTATTCTAGTAATTTATTATTTCCTGTGCTAACAATTTCCCTTAGTATTGAATGATTTTTAAGATAACTTATAGATTATTAAATTAAAATAAGTTTAGTTACTATATTAAAGTTCAAAGTACAATGGTTACAAATTATTTTTAACCACATAAAAACATATTTTGTAGTTTGTGAAATATCAAAAACCTTTAAATTCATGTCATTTGCCTTTTGTAACTCTCATTTATAGAACTACTCTGCAAATGGGAGTTGATTAAAATAAATTTATTTTTAAACATTAGTAAAAAGTTTTTAAAGTTTAAATTAATTTCTTATCTAGATTATTGGTCTATATATTACCTTATGTGAGAGAGTTAGCTGTAATGTCTTTTGCACACCAAAAGTTTGCAACTATGTTAATTAGGAAGACCTTAAAGGGAAAGGTTTTAAGGATTGAATATAATGGAACTATATATAAACATTAATGGACTGTAACCTGCTGGGAAATAATCAATTGAAAAGAATAGAGAAGAAGAATGAAGATAGTTGAGACTGAGTAAAAACATGTAGTTTACATTACAAAGTTAAGAGAGTAATTTGAATTTGTATTTTGGAAAGCATTATGGAGGATAATAAGTACTGAGCATTATTCTTGCATTGTTTTTATGTGCTAATTTAAATCCTGCCATGATTAATATTTTATTTACAGGGTTTTGCTGGTATCATTGCAGTTAGTGTCTAGAATGATCTTCTTCTATGTGTCTTTAGGTACAAAAGACAAGAAGCCAGAGCTCGGTACAGCCTGGGGTTAGGAAAGGAGGACGGTTGCATTCCTCCAGGAGAAACCCTGAAAGAGTTAATTGAGCTGACTCGCAGCTCGGGAAGTGGATCAGGCCTCCCTCTGCTGGTATGAGAACATAATATTGTTTAGGAATGTTTTCTGAGAGGAAATGTCAATAAATACAGGGTTTCATTTTACTGAAACAGATAGGGCAGGGCCAAGATGATGTTCTGTGCAATCGGTTAGATAGCAGATCTCAGATGCAGGGCTTCCTGATAACATTTTGACATATTGGGGGTAAGGTGATTGTTTTTTAATGCCGGTGTACAGTTACAATCCAGACCTTCAGACATCCTGATAGAGAGCAGATTAGAAAACATTAAACATGGGGCCATCTTCCCTCTGTTTTCAGTAAGGATAGTATTACTGCACTTTGGCCTGGCTTTTGAAGGCAAAAGTATTACAACCAACTGGGATCTGAGTACTTTTACAAGGGAAGAAGGCTGCATTTCAGCGGGAGGGTTTATGTTTCAGGGTGAAGTCTTGGCTTTTCCATTCAGGAGAGGTTTAATTTTTCTGATGGTCAACACTGCCAACCTTGAAGAAAATATAGACTGACTCCAAAGCACTTGCTTTAATGAGAAAAACATCTTGTTCCTTTATGGACCATGCAAGAAAAAAAGTAGGGACTAGGGATGGGAATAATTATTTTAATGAGAAATATTTTCCTTTATAAACTCTTCAGATTAATTTTCCTAATCTTTTTTTGTCTGGTTCTGACTTTGGATATCTTATTTACTTGAGTTCTTGGGCTACCTTTTATTTCGTACTAAAAACATCTTTAAAAAAATATCTCAATCCATGGATTTATCTTATAACATTTTTTGGACATACAAAAAGCTGTTTACATTTAATGTAGACAACTTGAAGTATTTGGTGATGAATATATGAAAACATTACCACAATCTATGACATAAACCTATCTATTACTTCCAAAGGTTTTCTTATGCCCTCTTTATTAATATTCTTTTATGATAAGAATACTTGACGTAAGATTTATTTATTATTATTTCATGATAAGAACACTCAACATAAGATTTATTTATTATTATTATTTCATGATAAAAACAGGTCATGAGATTTATTCCCTAGCAGATTTATAATACAATACACCACTGTTAACTGTAGATACTGTAGCTCTCTAGGACTGACTCATCTTGGGCAACTGAAACTCCACACTCGCTGACTAAACCCTCCCAAGGGGGTAATAGGCCAGACAGAAAACCATTTTGCGAAGTAGTCATTATGACCAAACTGGTGCTATTTAGGATGTAAATGTTCTTTACTTGTAAGTTCTTAGGATCAAAGTACTTGTATTTTTTTTTACTTTTAGTATTCATGTATATCAAATACAACTCTTATATTTAAAAATATGATATATTTTTTAAAAGAAAAATATAAATATTGAAATCTCCTTGGATATTCATGAATGAGCTACTCCTGCTCTTGGACTTGAAAACTATTTGTTTTCTGACTTCTAAGCCATCTTTCTCAGTCTGTGGAGTTATTGCCCTGAAATCGTTGACCTTTCTCTGTGACTTCCCTGGATCAAACACTCTAATATCCAGGAGCATGTAGGAGCCTTCTGTCTTAGTTTGGTCTGTACTCTTCTCCCAGCATCCCCCACCTGCTCCCCGAGCCCTAACACCTGCTCCCACTGGTGGTTTCTCAAACACAGTAAGTCCTTACTTACTGTTTGGTGACTTTAAGCCAAACAATTTAGAACAACAGAACCAATTTTACCACAGGCTAATTGACATAAAAACAAGAGTTAAGTTCTTACAGCATCTCACCAGGTTATAATGAAACAACATTGAATGAAGCTACCCTTCATTCAATGGGGATGTTCTTCAGCCTTCCGGCTTCCAGCCTCCCTCACATTTTTCCTCTGTGACTACTTACCCCTGCTGAGCCTATCTGTTTGTCCTTTGTCATAACATTTTGCTTATAATATCAGTACAGCAGCTTAAAATATCGTTACATTGATGTTAGTGTGTCTGTGTCTTTAGATGGACTCTCATTCCTTCAGGAGTGAAGACTACTATATTTTGTTCACTTTGTATCTCCCAAGTTGATTACGTAGGCCGTTCAACAATTTGTTTTCAAAGTTTTCAACTCCAACTTTGACTACCTGTGAAAATACTATCTTTTTTCCGTAATCTAGGTACCAAAAAGTAGCATTTAGCTTGTATCAAAAAATGAGTAAGAGCAGCCAGATAGTCAAACACTGGCCTTTATAAATATGATCTAATTTAATCATAGCAACCCTGTGAGGTAGTTCTAAACATATATCTCTGCATTACACATGAGAAACATAGGCCTAGATAGGTTGGCTGGCCAGTGGGTGCAGATGCCAGGATTCAGACCTAGGTGATCTGCCTCTAGGTAGAATCTATGCTCTTAATGTTTGTGAGATGTGAACTGAATGTGTGTTAAACAAAACAGAAATGCAGTTGATAGGAGCAAGCTGGGAAGAAGATCCTATAAAACTAAAATGAAAAAAATTTCCATATTACAGATTTAATATCTTGTTTTAGGATAATGCAAAGTGTGCAATACATTATGTAAGTATCTCACTTTGATAGTAAATTGTTATATATGATTATTTAATTAACATAATGGGACAATTTATGCCTTACATATATTTACCAAGTATATTTATATATAAATCCTTTAAGGGAGGAATATCAGAAGTTGGTTGTAAGACTTAAGATAGTTTATGTGTCTTCTCACCATATATATACATATATATATGTATTTAACACATGGTATGTATTCAGTAAATAGTAACATTTTAAATTTATTAACTATTTATCTGACCCTTGAAGGAAGAGAAGGTGAAGTAAATTTTCTAATTGAACATTAAACCTCTTAAGTGAGGGATAATTTGTGAAAAATCTTTCCAGACTCATTAAGCAAAGCATTTTATTTTTTAAAATATTTTATTTATTATTTTTAAAGAGAGGGGTAGGGAGAGAGGCATAGAGGAAGAAAGATGCCAATGTATGGTTGCCTTTCACTTGCATCCACCTACTGAGCTGGCTGGAGACCTGGCTTGCAACCTGATTATGTGGCCTGGCTGGGAATTGAACTTGTGACCTTTGGGTTTGCAGGCCGGTACCTCATCCACTGTGCCACCAGCCAGGGCTAGTAAGCAAAGCATTTTAAACTACATTTGCATGTAGGGGTGTGTGTGTGGGTGTGTGCATGTGTGTTGCTAATTCAGGGACATATTAGAGTACAGAGCATTACTTAGAGCTACATGTTTTTCAGTGTCTGTACATGGACTTGAACTTCAACACTAAACACTATTAGATGTCACTAGCTAAGATGACATTTCTGAACTAGTGGTGACTCCTTATATTATACACCCAGTTGTACCATTTTACATGAAATAATTCTTTTCTTTTTGGAATCACAATTATAGTGATTATATCTTATAGACATTTTGTAAATACAGTCAAACCTTAAAATAGGTATCTGAGAATATAATACAGAATCAAAGTTAAGGTAGAGAAAGACCAGAAACATTTACTAAATCAAATAAAAAAGCACATAGTTTTAAATTTTTTCAAGTTTTTTTTTTAGGTCCCTAGATGTTATAATAAATCTCAAAATACAAGCATATTTAAAATTTTTGAGTATAAGAAAACGATACTTTTTTTTTTTTTTTTTTTTTTTTTTTTAAGATTTTATTCATCATTACTTTCAGGGAGGGGGGGAAGGAAGAGAGGCAGAGAGGGAGAGAAACATCAATGTATGACTGCCTTTCACCTGCCTCCAGCTAAGACCTGGCTGGAGACCTGGCTTGCAACCTGGTTATGTGCCCTGGCTGGGAATCGAACCAGTGACCTTTGGATTTGCAGGAGGGCACCTTATCCACTGTATCACCAGCCAGGGGCAAAATAACACTTTTTATTTTTAAATCAGTTGTTTCTGTTCTTTCAAGAGGTGCCACTTCCATCAATACTTTTGTTAAAATAGAAGATGATACATTAGCATTAGAGAAAAAAAGGATACAAAACATTTATGTTAGAAAATGTTCTCTAGATTTACATAAGCAACAATTTGTAGCAGCTGTTAGTTAAATATAATATTTCTTTAGTAAGTGTGAGAAATTTCCTCTCAAGTCAATAATTGAACTACTTGTGGATTTGCCTCTCAAGTGCTTAGTGCTGCTGATGCTCCTGTTCCTGCATTTGGGAATGAAAACACACTGGAACATTTTCATAAGCAAGTGGGACTCCACAGGGAGAAAAGCTGCTCAACACATGCTACGTTCCTTATTTTCCTTAGGCTGAATGAGTTAACATTGGCAGCAATGCTTTTATTTTTCAATCCCACTTTTAGAAAAAATGTTTAAAAGTTCCCCTCCCAAAAGCTTTTAATCTGATATTAATACTGTTAATGGTTATGCCACTGGGTAACACCATCTCTTAAATAATCCATTATGAGAAAAAGAGAATGGATCCTAGCTGGCAGACAGCTGTGGTGGGCAGAATAATGCACCCTCCCTCAGGGCTCCTGCTGTTAGCTCTAGAATTTGTTGTTTTACTTGGTAAAGGGGAGTTTAAATTGCTGATCAATTGACCTTGAGATAAGATTATTCTGGATTATCTGGGTGGTCTCAATGTAATTGCATGGTCTTAAAATTGCAAAAACAAAGCGAAATACTTTGTTTACTTGATACAAAGCAAAGAAGGCATTTCTGTTTTTCTATTTTCTGATCAGATCTTATAAGAGTTTTGTGCTAGAAAATACATATAAATTATCACTGATACATGGCCATTTCAGTTATGGAGTTCATAAAATATTTTATTGTAGGCATAGAAGGAATAAAGGTCATGTATAAAGAGACATGTAACCTCTATACCACTTAAATCTCATATTTGCTTTTTCTTTGTCTCTGCTGCACTCTCCGTAATTCTTCAGTTTTTTTATTAGCTTAACTTTCTCTCCAGCTCTCATCTGTTGTTTTACTTGTCCATTTCACATTTTTGAACTGATAATTAACTATTTCATCTCAAAGTATAATTTTCATTAATTTTTTCTGCTTGTTTATTTTTCATCTCATCTTCTACTTTACATATTTCACGTAGTGTTCCTTAGCTTTCTAGATCTGAAAAGTTCACTATCTGTAATTTGAAGGAGATAATTCTATTAGGATTGTTTCTCTGGACTCTCATTTATAGTGGCTCTTTCCTTTTGTTTAAAGGAATTTATTCTGTGTGGTCTTCCCTTTCTTCCTTTCCTTCTGTCCCTCCCTTGCCTCCCCACCCATTTGGAGATTTTCTTGTGTCAGAGTAAGGACGTCCCAATGTGCAGAGAATTTTTGTAATTCTTTATAATTGAGCCAAATAGAGGATACACCTGGAAGCAAGATCTTAACAGGGAAGATTGCTTCCCAGAATGGCAGTTTGCATTAAGGGGGTAAAATAAGGGAAATTACTTGAATGTGGAGAAAGCAAGGCAGGCAGGGATTGGATGACAATAAAGTTAACAAGATTATGCACTCTCTTGAGGGTGGTTCCTCTTCTGAGGGGTGTGAGAAAGGCTCAGAAACAATAGACCACGTCCATGGTTCCCCCCTACAACTGGTGGGATTGACTTTGTGGGGGAATGGGTGGGTGGGGAAGAGGACAGAGGGGAGCAAAAAGGGGATGGATGTAATACAACAACAATAAAATTAAATTTAAAAAAAAGAAAGAAAGAAACAATAGACCAGTATGGCTTAGGGCAAAGAAAACCTTTTATTAACAAAGATCCATGCCTGGGGCTTGACTTCTCACCATGCCCTGCACAGTTAGAAATTTGTGATCAGATAACCCTGTGAGGTTACTCTCTCTAGAACCCCATTTTGTCCACACTTGTAATCCTAACAATGCATTTGTTTTTATTTCTTATATTTTACCTGAGATGGACTTATATGATGACAAGATTTCCTTCTAAATACCTAGTATCTCACCATAGTGGTGAGATGAAAAGCATTCCACAAATGATTTCCTCAAGAGAGGATTTGTATTTGCTTTCGCTGGGAGTAATGGTGTGCTACCAAGGTAGGACAAACTTAGTGCCATTCAGTGGTCCCATGAAACACTGAAACCCTAGGTTCAGTTTTTCCATTTTTAATGAAATCAAACTTTAGATGCTGGATCCTGGTACTGGTGTTATTCTTAGCCCAGGCAGCAAGCAACCTGGCTTTATGGATATGTTTTGTTGTTGTTGTTCTGCCTTTTTATGCCTTTTTTATTTTATTATTTATTTATTTTTTTGTTGTTGTTGCCTCTCTCTCTCTCTTTTAAAGATTTTATTTATTATTTTCAGAGAGAGGAAGGGAGAGAGGCAGAGAGGGAGAGAGACATCAAATGTATAGGTTGCCTTTCACCTGCCTCCAGCTACAGACCTGGCTGGAGACCTGGTTTGCAACCTGGTTATGTGCCCTGACTGGGAATCGAACCAGCCACCTTTAGGTTTGCAGGCCAGTGCCTTATCCACTGTGCTACCAGCCAGGGCTTTATGCCTTTTTTAAATTGTTCTTTTACATTTGTCCCAATTTTCCCCGCTTAGCTCCCCTCTGTTCAGCCCATCCCTACACCTGCCCTGTTGTCCATGTCCATGGGTCACTCATACATGTTCCTTGGTTAGTCCCTTCCCCTTCTTTCCCCCATTAATTCCCTTCCCACCTCTTTCTGAGCATGCTTAGTGCTTATTTTCCCTGCACTCAACTCATTTCTCCCTCTTTTCCTTCCTCTTTTCTTTCCCTTTCCTCCCTCTTTTCTTCCTTTCTTTTTTCTCTGCCTCCTTCCCTCCCTCCCTGCTTGGAAATTTCCTTTATTTCTTTGTGTGTCCAACAGTACAGGGTAGGGCAAAAGTAGGTTTACAGTTGAATGGAAAATAAAACAGTAATTAATACATAGTAATATAGGAATAAAATCCATGTTCTGTGTACTCACAAATATAAAACCACTTGTGCCCCACCACGTACATTACAATTTTGTTTTGTTGCACTTTATCCAGGTGTATAGTCGCATGAGTCCCTTGAGAGTATCTGGTATCCCGCTATATTGGTGGAAATGGAAAATATTCTATTGTAACCCATGGACCCATTGAGGCTTTTCTCGCTGTGAAAATAATAGATAGAATAATGTATTCAACAATTTTGAAGCAGCACTGCAAACATTCAGAATGCACAAACAATTTTAAATCTCAAATTTTAAAGGAGGACAGCATAAATTAATAAATACAAATAACTTGTTCACATAAAAGGAAAACTGGCTAAATCTCTTTAGACGCAGTAACAGTTTCTTCTCTGGAGGAAAAAAAAAAAAAAAAGACTAAACAAATCTGTAGTGCTCTGAATATACTAACAGAGTGTCTTGGGATTTAACAGGTCCAAAGGACTATAGGTAAGCAGATTCAGATGGTGAAAATGATTGGCAAAGGTCGCTATGGGGAAGTCTGGATGGGAAAATGGCGTGGCGAAAAGGTCGCTGTGAAAGTGTTCTTCACCACCGAGGAAGCCAGCTGGTTCCGAGAGACAGAAATATATCAGACAGTGCTGATGAGGCATGAAAACATTTTGGGTGAGTTTGCAGAACAATGTTCAGGGTTTTCTAGCTTTTCTCTATTTCTCTTTTAACATCTGCATATTAACTCATCTGTCTAGACCTGTTATGAAATATAGAGACATTTTCTTCTTGGCCTGAGCCCAAGAATGTCATAAGCTTTAATGGCAGGCCCCATAGGACGAATGACTAAGGCACTCCTATGAATGAGTGGTGGGAGGAAATGGAGTACTCACCAGTATTTTTTTCTTGAAGGACAGGAAATGCAAATACAATAATACCAGCCTTTCTTAGGGTTTTCTAGGGAATTAAAGGAGCACATTTTTTTTGTTTAAAATGTTGTGCAAAGTTTTAAGAATTTTATCTGCAGGGTTTAAATTTATATCCAGAGTTTATATGGATAATTGATTTCCTCTTTATTTTATCAAGTTAGAAATGATCTAGCTGCATCATTCAACTGCAAAGAGTTTAAGCTAATCTGAAGAGTATACTTTGACTCAAGTACCTGTTTTGTAAACAGTGTCTCATGTGTAACATTAATACCATGAACTATTTATTATTAACTTAAAATAATTTAATATCAACAACGATTAGAAAGGAGTCATGTTTTCAGATAATAACTTTAACAAATTTTAAAGATTTAATTCATTTTTAGAGAGAGGGGGAGAAAGAGAAAGAGAGGGAGACAAGCATCAATCAGTTGTCTCCCTGGACAGAATCCATAACTCAGGCATGTGCTATGACTGGGAATTGAACCTGCCACCTTTCATTTTGAGGGATAATGCCCAATCCACTGAGCCACACTGGCTAGGGCCATATAAAAACTCTTTATGTTTCTCTACCCACATGGTTTTCATTGCCTTTGATTAGTATTAGTAATTTCATACTGTCAGAGGTATGATCAGAAAACTGAATGAAATGCTAAACAAAATACACCTGTGACAAAGAATGATAAATAAGAATAGGAATTATTCCTGATAAGATCCACAAAACACTTAGCTACAAACCTTTTTTTGTCTTCTCTCCTTTTAGGGTTTATTGCTGCAGATATCAAAGGAACAGGATCCTGGACCCAGTTGTACCTAATCACAGACTATCATGAAAATGGTTCCCTCTATGATTACTTGAACTCCACCACCCTAGATATTAAATCGATGCTGAAGTTGGCCTATTCTTCTGTCAGCGGCATATGTCATCTACACACTGAGATCTTCAGTACTAAAGGCAAACCGGCAATTGCCCATCGAGATCTGAAAAGTAAAAACATCTTGGTGAAGAAGAATGGAACTTGCTGCATAGCCGACCTGGGCCTGTCAGTCAAATTTATTAGGTTAGTATCAAGGTGGACAAATACACTTTTTATGATTCTTTCCTATCACTTTTTATAGATTATACATTTTGTAGTTCAGTGCTTCCAGGATATTTACTAGAAGGGGAACTTCTATCAATTTTGATTTTTCTTTGGAGGGAAAAAGAAGAAATATTTTATTCTTCTTCCAAGAGGTTCAGTTCTACTATTTCTGTGGCTTCAAAACAATGTTAAGCCCTGGCTGGTGGCACAGTGGATAAGGCACTGGCCTGCGAACCCAAAGGTCACTGGTTTAGTTCCCCAGCCAGGGCACAAAACCAGGGTGCAAGTCAGGTCTCCAACCAGATCCATAACTGGAGGCAGGTAAAAGGCAACCATACATTGATGTCTCTCCCCGGCTCTACCTCTCTCCCTTCCCCTCTCTCTAAAAATAATGAATAAAATCTTTAAAAAACAAAGAAAGGAAAACAATGTTAGTACCCCAATCAGGTTTGTAACTGTCATGAAGCTATTTAGAAAAGAGATGGCTCGTGTCCCAGATTATGTGGTCAGAATTCTACATAACATTTATTAAGTAGGAAAAGGTTTCAGGAAAGATCCACAAATTATGTGGTGATAAAGGCAACATTTTTGATACGATAGGATGATCACTTGCACAGGTATTTTGTGAGACATGTTATAAACTAATCAACAAAACAGATCCAGCACTATTACCCTATAGCTTAAACAATGACTATAACACCTGAACACATAAATCAGTATGAGTTAGAAAATAGTACTTAGATGCTAGGAGAGAGAAAGGGGGCTCCTTGGAGTGATATCAGTTGCTTCCACAGAATAGGGAGGAGGACTGCTCATAGCTGAGGCTCTATTTTGTACCTTCTCAATCTGCAGATCATTCAATGAGAAGAAATGGTTCCTCTGCTTTGAAAATAAAATGACCGTACAAAATAATTTTGCAAACTACTGGTTTAGAGGGATTATCATATAACGACCTTTTTAACAACTAGATTCAGCCTCAGCCTTTATTAAGTTGTTGGACCCGCTTGTGGATTTTTCCCAAAGGCAACTCTGTAGGGTTGCAAGGGCACAGGGAAGTAGTCATGCAGATGATTAAAAGTTCGAAAAAATGGAACTTGTGAGAAAGAACTAATGAATTCCTATTTTCACCCAGAAGTGAGGACTAAGAAGTGGTTGAATAATCAGCTCCAAATATAGGAAGGTCTTCGCCATTTAGATAATGGCAGGTTGACATTCTTGATATTTAAGACAGTACAATAGGAAATGACTTGAACTGTAAATTTAAGTTAGAAATGTGAATCTCCTGCCAATAAAGATAATTAAATCCCTTCTCTGTTCTGAATTCTGTATTTTTTTTACCTACAATCTTTTTCAAGTCTTTTTTACCAAAAAAAATTCCCTTTTCCCTTTTGCTTCTCAAATTAATAGTATCTCTCTTTTCTTTCCCTGTTAAACTTCTTGATAGTTCCAAAGCATAATTTTCTTTCACAACCCAGTAATTTATACCTTGTAATTTGGCTTCTTCTACATTCTTTCTTGAAACTCCTTTATTGAGGGACACCATTGACTTTTGTTACTGCAAAGCTTTCCTTTTTAAAAATTTTTATTTACCATTTTCAGAGAAAGAGAGAGAGCAAGGGAGAAGAAGGAGAGGGGAGAAAGAGATAGAGATAAAGACAAAGAGTGGGAAACAACAATTTGTTGTTCTACTTATTCATACATTCACTGGTTGATTTTTGTATATGCCCTGACTGGGGATTGAATCCATAACCTAGGTGTAGCAGAATAATGGTTTAATCACTGAGGTACCTGGCCAGGGCACCACAGGGCTTCCTGATCCTCATTTTACTCTCCACGGTGTGTAAGCCTTTCTTCCTACTGTTTTCGTGATGTGCATTTTTAGTCCAGGTTCACCATCTTTCTCTCTAGAGGTTCTGCTCTGTCTACTTCAAGTTTTCCACTGCTAGAAATCCTGTCATTTCTGCTTTTCTCTTCTACTTCCCAGTTTTGGTCAATTCATTCTCAAACATGAGGTACCTGACATTTTCTTTGTTCCTGAAGCTTTTTGGCTTACTCGCTTGAATATGTTCCATCTTCGTGATAGTCCCATTGGAACTGGGCTAGTTTGGTTCCTCTCTGTCATTTTTCCAGATTCTGGAGTAAAGCATTTTGGGGTTGCTTCCTATTTGTAGCTTTTTTATGTGCTGCTGCCTAATTTTTATTTATTTTCTTGAAGAATAATTTCAGTCATCATCATAATTTTATAGTGTCTCATGGCTTCGGGATAAAATGTAGCTTTTATTATTTTTTTATTTTCATACATTTTTAACATGCTTTTATCTTTACCTAAGTACCCAACATTCCCTCTTCTGTTGAGATAACTACTACTTATCTGCAGTTTCTTCCTTTGGGATGCCTATTATGATTCTCTTGACTTTGTTAGTCTTCTTACAAGTATATCCTCCCATGTGACCCTGTGCACACTCTCATGATATTTCTCACATTGTTTTACAGTAATCATTGATTACTCATCTGTTATTCCCATTCGACACTAAGCTCCATGAAGGTCAAAACCAGGCTTTTCTGAAATTTGCATTCATAGTGCCTTTCCTTGATGCCCATTACTTAAGTATTGATTAAAATTTTTGCATAATGGACAAGCAAATAATTTCACAGGGACTATAGGATGAAGGAAAGAAAGGCCTTTTCTTAGCTGCAGAAATCTTACACACTCTGGATTAAATCTACCTTGCTAGTTTTATAGTCCACAAAGTTTCCAACTTACATGTTTTCTTAAGCAAAACTGACCTACTTGCATTTTTCCATATATATTCCATGTTTGCTGCTACCTTGTTTTTGATTGCATAGTGTATAATTTGGAATGCCCTTATTTCTCCATGTACTTTAATCCAATGTCAGAGTTACCTTTAAGTCACTCTGCTCAGCTAGGAATAATGACATCATCTTTTCTACTCCTCCTGTAATTTCTGGCCCTTGACTGTCTGAAATTATAATTATTTTAGTGTATGTCTCATTATTGTACTCATCATTGGGCATCTTGAGAGCAGGATCCAAGCCAAATTAATTAATGTATCTCCCATTTGATATGACATAGTGAGTTACCCATTATAGGTATTCCAACATCATTTTAAATCAATAAATGTTGGCATGCCAAAGTAATTGGGAACTCATCTTCTTTATGGACCTTAAAACAAACAAGGGAAGT
This sequence comes from Noctilio leporinus, assembly GCA_004026585.1. NCBI lineage: Eukaryota > Metazoa > Chordata > Mammalia > Chiroptera > Noctilionidae > Noctilio > Noctilio leporinus. The sequence continues at coordinate 262,176 of PVIW01001611.1, read as the reverse complement.
GAGCATTATATTTTTGAAACAGTTCTGCTTAATGTAAGGGGAATAAATGACATGATCTCTTAAATGTCATCCAAACCCTGATGCTACAAAGTGGAGAGGACTATTTTAAGGGATAATTCAGTGATTTGCATGGCATGCATGGACTAGTTAGTTCATCAAGAGAGCAAAGGTGCGAAGATGTTTACTCAGGAGTACAACCGGGATGGCTGGGGGTTGCATCAGCCTCATTTGGCTCAAAAGGGGCTGTGAGACCATTTGCCATTCTGGGCCTCAGTTTCCTCTGCCATGAAGCGGAGGTTGCGTTTGATCATTTCAGATGTCCTTTTCACATTTTTATTTTCTATGTTTCAGAGGAGCTTGGCTCTTCTCAATTTTTGAGCCTCACCTTTAAACCTTGTTTACATGTTTCTTTGACTTCCACTCTTTTCCTGACTTTCCTATTTTAGGAATGCATGTATGAGCACATGTACAAACACACATACACACACACACACACACACACACACACACACGGAGGAATTTAGAGCATTCTATTACCATTGGGGTCAAAACTAAAACTAACCCAGTCTTGAGTTTTTGGACTTCATATGTGAACTTCCTGTGAGAACTTAATCTTTACCCTGGGCTTCACATGGCTAGTGTTCTCTCAGGCTTTTAAGTCATTTCTGGGAGGTTCCCAGGGAAGTGGAGAGCCACAGAGAAAGTGAGCTGTGCTTTAGAGATTTCCTGCATATATATATATATATATATATACAATCTTGAATTGGTTTCTTCATGCACTGTCCTGAAAATGATGTAAGTGCTGATGCATTTCCTGGCCAGCAGAGATTTAATCCAGGTGATGCCATGGCAGCCATTCCTGTTACCGCAAATCTGTCCCAGGAGGAGAAACGAGGATGCATGAAATCCCTTGAAGGAACTTAACAAAGCTTTTCACTTTTTACTCTGGAGGATCAAGCAACCCCACTGGTACTTCAGTGTCAGAATTATATATATAATATATATAAGGGGGAAATAAATCTTGGTTTAGAGTCTCTTAGTTTTTAAATTTTAAAGAGAACACCTACCATGAAAATCAGGCTGCAATACCACATTTTCCAATAACAGGTGCTTGTCAAATTGTCCAAGTTCAAATGAGACAGCCCAGCCCAGAGGGCACTAAATTTTCTCAGTCTTCCTGATGTCGTTATTTTTAGCCCTGTGTCTGGTTTGTACACTTGGTGGTTTTTTTGAAACAGATGACCTGGCTAAATGACTTGCCAAAGTGACAGAACTAAGTTACTTAGTGGCTGAGTCAGCTCTCCCAGTCAGGGTCTCTGTTTCTTTCTTTTCCTGTCTGCTTTTCTTGTGTCACAGCATCCAAGCCTTTGCTCCCTTCCCCCTGCCTGATGCAGGTGCCTTGAGAGCATTTCCTTGTGTGTCCTCCAGTTTGAAGTGCCACTCAAAGTGTGAACACATGGGGAGGCCTTTGGGTCATCAGTGTAAACCTCTTACTCCACCAACTGACATTTTTTTTATGCCATCATCAGGGGACTGTGGTTGGAAATATGAACTCTTTATACGCCTCTTTATGTAATCCAAGCTGAGGGCACTCTGCTTCTTAAGATTCAAACACATTTAGACTTTCTTACTCCTACCTAGTACAGTAGGGAACTCAGTGTCATTCAAGGCAAATCTGAGGATTCCAAAGACTTTGATTTCCTTTTTGCCACATGAGCCTTCTACCTCCAACGTACTTTTTGTAGCATGATGTAACTGCGGGTTCTTTTCTTCCCAAACACCGTCAGCTCAAGGTACATGTTGTAGGTTATTGCATAAAACTTAGTTTTGATGTTCATGCTACCAGGATATTTTTCCTGATTTGTTTTCCTATAGGGGGTCAGCATTTCTTCATTACACGAGGTGGGAGAGGAGACTCCTCTTCTCCCTAGGCGACTTGCCAGTTACCCCCAACTTTCCAAGTTACTGTTCATTTCTTTAATTGTTGACTCTTTTAAATCCTCACCTGAGGATGTATTATTATTTTTTTTTAGAGGGGGAGGAGGGGGGAGGAGAGAGAGATGGGGAAAGGAGGGAGGGAGGGAAGGAGATAGAGAGAGAGGGAGGGAGAGAGATCTATCTGTTGCCTTCTGTTGAGCCCCCGATCAGGATGGAACCCACAACCTAGGTATGTGCCTTGAGCAGGGATCAAATACACAGCCTTTTGGTGTATGGGACAATGGTCCAACCAACTGAACCACCGGGCCAGGGCCCAAGTTCATGTTCCCTTCTTACTTAGAAAGTGTCAGATATTTTTATTTTATTCTATCCCAGTCCCACTGTCCTTAAAGTTCACAAAGAAAAACACCCTTTAAAGTGTAATTCCAAAACAAAAGAGTTTTTAATTTTTCTGTGAGAAGAATTTACTTGACATTCCTTCATTTATTTTATTTTGTGCAATTAAATTTTATTTTTTTCCCAATTCTAGGTAAGCCTGTACCCCAGCAGTACTCACGTTAACAGAGACAGAGTTATGGTGGGTCCATGGTGGCATATTATCAAAATACAAATGGGAAAAATACTCTAAACCCAGTTTTTCAATCATGATCCCTTTATGCAAATATTTTCAATCCTTCTCCATGACCCCTTTATGCAAATATTTTCAATCCTTTTCCATGGGAAGGGAAAAGAGAGAACATGTTTTCTCCACAGGGAATGCAGTGCCCATGGTTTTGATGGAATATTTTCAGTGTTCTTTGGTAGATATTTGTTTTCTCTGTAATTCTGTTGTTTATTGAGATGACTTTTGATGCTCTGAGCCTTATGCCTCTAACCTGTGCCTTCATCCTTGAGGTATATGTTTTTCTTGTTTCTGATCCTACAGCATTCTTTTTATTTAAAGTATATTTAATTATAACATATAGGTGGGGCAAAAGTAGGTTTGCAGTTATGTGTGAAACAGAGTTTATTCTTGCATTATTCTTCATTAATTTTTATTGCATTAATCTCCATACAAACAACTGTGATCCTACTTTTGTTCCACCCTGTATTTTAAACATAAAAAAGTATAAAAGTAATAAAGCACTCATAATTTAACATTAACAAATGTTACTAATTTGTCTTATTTTATCTGGTCTTTTTTTTAATGCATTGAATATATATATAGAGAGAAATATTGATTTGTTGTTCCACTTATGTATTCATTGGTTACGTTTTTTTAAAAAAAATTATTTATTATTTTCAGAGAGAAGGGCAGGAGGGAGGAAGAAAGGGAGAGAAGCATCAATGTGTGGTTGCCTTTCACCTGCCTCCAGCTAAGGACCTGGCTGGAGACCTGGCTTGCAACCTGGTTTGTGCCCTGACTGAGGAATTGAACCAGTGACTTTTGGGTTTGCAGGCTGGTGCCAATCCACAGAGCCACACCAGCCAAGCATTAGTTACTGCTTGTATGTGCCCTGACCAGGAATTGAACCTGCAATGTTGGTTCAATCCCTGGTCTTTCTTTTTAAAGGACATACAGTGTTGAAGATAGCTCTGTTGCATTCTCCTACCTATTTTATTCCCCTTTATTCCTGGCAGAAGTAACCAGTATCCTGAAGTTGGTATTTATCTTTCCTGCCTATGATTTTAAAACTTGACTCCATATGTGTGTAGCCACTGCAATACACAGGATTATGTGGTGGGTTAGACATACTTTTCTCTGACTCTGCTCCCCTTGTGAGTATCCATTTCTTCTTGCCAACCTCAGTTCTCCACCCTTCCCATCCCTGACTGGTAAAAGGTGGGGGAAAGGTACTGTGCTGGGGTGCCCTGACCTTTTTGCTTTCTTCATTCTCCTGGGCCCTCTCCTTCAGTTATGCCCTACATGTGCTGCACCATCTACTCTACTGCCTACCTCTTTTTCTTCATTTGTTCTTGGTGCTCCAGATTTCAGTCACTTTAATTTCTGTTTATGGCCTTGAAGACTAATAACTCAGTTTTTCAATGCCCTTATTTAGGGCAGTTAAGATGATATTTCTGAAAACTTGAGAAAGAAATGCATTTTAATTACTGTCAAATATAGAAGCACTCCTGAGGAAGGAAGAGGCAGAGCTCTATATTTTGGAGGATCTGGTACTTTATAATATCAGATATGAAGTACTTATAACTAGCATGTTTGTTGTTTAAATATATGGCTAAAGGCATTTGCCATTAGGTTAGTAGTGATCTTTTGCAAAATTAATTTGCTTAACAAAATTCCGTTTATCTACCTAGATATCAGCAATGTCTCATTTTATGATCTATACATGATAGATAATTTGACATTTCTCTTTAAATTATCCCAAGTGAAATTTACTGTAAAAGGGCATTTTCCTTCTTTTTTTCCAAGTACATTATTTACCTTCCTCATGCACAGCACTGTGTGAGTGGAGGTAGATTGGGGCTCTTCTGCTTAGGGCCATGGCAAATGCTTATGACAGATATTCAGGGCTGAGAGGAGTTTATAGTCGTAGGTTGGAAGACAGGTATTTGTTCAGATACTACATGGTGAGGATATTTATTCATTCAGGTATTGTGAGGAAAATCACCTGGGTATCGTGGTGAGCAAAGTGAAGGAGGAATGGACATGCCTGGCATTTCCTGGCCCATGGGAGGAGCCAGCATTTGGGGGTTTAATGGAAATACAAAATTTTTGATTGTATGTTTTTCAGTACTTGAAAGGTATAAGAGTTCATAAATGAGTGATATATAGTCTGGCCATCACAAATATTAATTATGCTATTAGATAACAATTACCTTTCAGTTTTCCCATAGATGTTTTGAAGTCACACAGTCCATTAGCTCTCCCTGGTCTCCCAATCCAAATAAAAGATTAAGGAGCTAGGAGTAACAATGGCAAAGAATTGCCTAAAATCTTTATCAGCTGTGGTCAGAATCCATCTTTGGCCTAAATGCACTCAGTAGGGGGTGGGGTGGGTGGAAGGCCTTATGCTAAGATTGTCCTTGGTTGCCTTTCTCAGTGCACGTGCTGGAAAACAAGCTCTTCGCTCTTTTTGCCATCTGCACTCCCTCTGATGATTTATAATTATAAATTGTAAATACACACATGACACATGAATTAAAAATCTACTGTATGCTCACAAGAGAGGTGTCAGTGGGTAGGAGAGGAGAAGAGGACTTACTTTGTAACTGAAAGTGGCATCTTCCAAATCTGATGTTTTTCCAGTTTATCTCACCGCCTGCCTTCTTTACCACTTACAATTTAGTTCACAGATGACATTTTGCTAGTGTACCATGCAGGTAAATACTAAGAATTAATGTTCTAACCTCTTTCCCTAGTCAGAAAAAAGCCCAGAGCACTAAGACTTAACATGTACAGATGGTAAGCAATAGCAGCTGTGTAGGCTTTTTTTGCATTTTTAAAATGTTACACTTTAACTTGTATTTTATGAAAATAGACTCCTTCAGAGTCATAATTCCTAGAAGATCACAAGGGGCCTTTGGGGACATGTGTGATGTGTCTGCTGCCATAGCTTTAAGGATTTTAGCTGAAAGTGAATTTAAAAAGATTCTAAAAAAGAAACTTGAAGTTTATGAAGTTTAGTAAGTGTAGACAGTTTTGAGATAGTGTGAATCCCAAATTACACTATGCATTTTATGCTTTAGAAGGTAGAGATTGAGGCAATAAGATCAAACCCAGAGTATTTCTCCATAAAGCCACTAGGGTTTTGGTAAGTTTGGTACTGTTATTCAGCACAAAAAAGGCAATATTTGGTATCTCTCACTCTTTTCAGTGTTGAAGAGAGGTAACAGGTCAGGGCCTGAGACTCAGGTGAGCATGATAAAAAGAAAGAACACTTTCTTGGAAATAAGGAGGCTTATCAAGGATTTCCCACAAATTTCAGTTTAAGGAGTTTTTGTCTTTTCTGTTTTGTAGTTTCCTCGATCCATCAATACTGGGGTTTATTGGTCTTCTTTCTGGTCCTATTCACTTCCTGTTGGTGTAGTTCTTGTTAAACCTCTGCTGCGTGCTTAGTCCTGTGCTGGCAATGGGGCTACCTGTCTCATCTCATTGAATCATCCACTTATCAAGTGGAAGTAGTGCAGCCACTTCCCAGCACAGGGTCAGAGCTGCAGCCCAGCTCCCGGCACTGAGGTGCTGGCGCTCCAGCCCACACCTGCGGGTTGGGATCCATCTATCATGCTTTTCCCCTCAGTCTATGGAAGCAATGATGAATAACAAACAAATCCTGTGAAATTTGCATAAAGCTAAAGATATTAAATGCAATTACTCTTTTCATCCTTTTATTAAAAATGTTATTTGAGTTATGAAATAATATTGGTAGCAGAAAGTTTTTCATTAGGCCCCCTGCTAATCAAAGTAAAACATTTGCAAGTCTTTGTTGGTTCTCTCACCCCTTCCCAATTTTACCTGTTTGTCCATCTAAAAGCCTCAGAGCTTAAAAAAAAAAGAATACCCCCTCAAATAAACCAGTTTGGTATGTGCACAATCCAATTTTCAGAGCAAAATTACTAAAATATGAAGGGAAGGAATGCATTTTTTACTTAATTTACTTAAAAAATTTTTATGGAAGATTTTATTTATTATTTTCAGAGAGAGGGAAAGGGAGAGAGGCAGAGAGGGAGAGAGACATTAACGTATGGTTGCCCTTCACCTGCCTCCAGCAACAGACCTGGCTAGAGACCTGGCTTACAACCTGGATATGTGTCCTGACTGGGGAATTGAACCAGTGACCTTTGGATTCACAGGCAGGCACCTTATTCACTGTGCTACCAGCCAGGGCAGGAATGTATTTTTTTAGACATTTAATTGCTACTTAGCAGTTATGTGGAATCTATATTTGATCTAGTAGCAATGCAATTTTACATATGGCAGCTTCATTCTTATTGTCATCTTCATTATTTGTGAATATTTAGTACAACTGTTGGCAAGAAGTATTTTTCAAGGAAACAGTATTCCCAGAAGGGATATCCTTTCCCATCTTCCGCTATTGCCCTGATTCAGGAATCACCTCGATGTGTTGCCTGTTGGCCCTCTTCCATCCTGATGGTGCTCTGCTTACTTTTTCCTTAGCGACACAAATGAAGTGGACATACCGCCCAACACTCGAGTTGGCACGAAGCGCTATATGGCTCCAGAAGTGTTGGATGAGAGCTTGAACAGAAATCACTTTCAGTCGTTTATCATGGCCGACATGTACAGCTTTGGACTCATCCTTTGGGAGGTGACTAGGAGATGTGTATCCGGAGGTAAGGAACAGTGACGCTGTTGCGCACTACAGCCAATCCTTTTCTCTGATCAGGAATTAAAGTCCTGACTACAAAATGAAGTTTTCCTTTATTTTTCTCTTTATTTCTGTTAATTCTATCACATTCCCCTTAGGAAATGCTATTTCACATCACAGAATTATCTTGGATTGCCTTCTTCCCTTTACCTGCAACTCAGGAATTTCTTCTAGATGCATGCCCACCTCCTTTGCCTTTTCAGAGATCACTCCTGTACATTTTATGAGTTGTCTCAGTTCTGTCCTGAGCCCTTCCTCCAGCATTTGCTTCATCATATCAAGTCCATTCTCTGTCCCTTCCAGCTTCTTCTTCCCAACCTGCAGGGTTGAACCCCCAACTCCAGTGCCCCCTTTTCTCTGGCTTCCTCTGCTCAGAAGATGAAACAGAAATATAGGCTGGGAAGTCTATTATTGGACCCCCTCCTTCTTAACTTTCTACAATAGTTTCTCATGAAGCAAATTTTTAAAAAAGATTTATTTATTATTTTTCAGAGAGAAGGGAAGGGAGAGAGGCAGTGAGGGAGAAAAACATCAATGTATGGTTGCCTTTCACCTGCCTCCAGCCACAGACCTGACTGGAGACCTGGTTTGCAACCTGGTTATGTGCCCTGGCTGGGGAATCGAACCTGCGACCTTTGGGTTCGCAGGCCGGCACCTTAACCACTGTGCTACCAGCCAGGGCTTTAAGCAATTTTTTAAAATCAGTTTTTATTGAAAGGAAATTAAAACCTAAGAATATTATAATTAGTCATGGTAAGTTTTTACAAACATAAGGTTTCCCCAGTAAGACTAACTGAATAAGAAGGCATCCTTACATCTTCTGAGGTGTTGCGATTGCTTGCACTATTTTGCTCGCTGCTGCAAAAGTTGTCTTTTAGTAGAATCCAACACCTTGCAGATGGGGGGCTGTCTTGGGCTCTTTAGTGTGAAGTGCCATGTTTATGGTTTTACTCAAGGTTGTGCCTACAGAGCAACCCAGGTGCTGCTCTTCCTCACGATGGCCAGTTAAACCCCCTTCATGCAAACTTGAGCTTGCCCACATTTGGACTGAACATGTGGCCTGCACTTAACTAGCACTGGCCCTTGTTTTTAGACCTGCCATTTGTTATCTGTGAACCTTTGACAAGTTACTAAGTGTCTCTTTGTTTCAGTTTCCTCATCTTAAAAAGGAGGTGAATTATTGTATTACCTCAGATGTTTGTAAGATTTTAATGATTGTAAAGAGAATTAAAACGGCCTAATACATAAGTAGTACTCAATACATGTTCGCTGTTATTTTAAATGTTCAGTTTGGTTGGCAGAGCCTTAACTTACATTTAGAATCCTATGGACATATAAAGGAGAAACAGTTAATCAAAAGGCATTCATACTAGAAATGTCGTCGTCAGTGATGCAGTCCTTTCTAACCATTGTGGGAATTCTGAGCTTCTCATAGGCTTATGTTAAAATAGAACACCTTCCTTCTAAAGTGAGAGAATTCTTCTAGTCCCAAAGGAACATAAATGTAGGATACTTTTCCTATTCAAATGTTGGATAAATTTCCCCTCATAATTATGATGAAGAAAAGAAGTAACCAAATATATAAAGTCACTAACTGCCTATGCCTTGATTTTGTGTTTTATAAAGAGTAAATGAGCATATTTTTGAATAATATGTTCATACTTATTTAAGATAGGTCTATAGGAGTTGAAAGAATAGTAGAGTACAAGGTTACTTTTCTAGTTATATTTTCTGAACATCTACAGCAAGTAGGCCCACAAGAGGCCTGTAAAAGCCTGTGGAAGCCTGTGGAGCAGAATGGGAAAGAAATGACCCATAGCTTAAAAGGACACTGGGGCAAGAATTGCTTCCATAGGGCTGTCTTTTCCTCTGGAGATTTGAGAGGCACTAAACTGTTCTCTCATCTCTGTTTGAGATGGACATATCTTTGCCAGAGATGTGAGAGTTCCAGTCCTATCCTACCCCAACTTAACTAGTTACTTAATCCCTCAAAACCAAGTTTCCTCGTCTCTGGCAAATCCTTAATGTTACACCTGAAAGTAATGAAATATTGGATGCCAACTATAATTTAATTTAAAAAAAGATAGAGTATACCTACCTTTACACCTGGTACATAGTAGGCATGCAACAAATGCCTTTCTTTTCCCAAAGAGGCAAAGCACATAAAATCTATTCCCGACCACTTTTTAAAAATGAAGATGTTAGAAGTTTGGGGCTAGTCTTTCTAGACAAGTAATTTCGAGTGAAGTAGACACATTCAGCTAGGTTCCCTTCAAACTTTGGAAGGAAGAGAGAATATTTTGAGGTTTCAGGTACAATTAAATGGCAGCTAATGTAGACCTTTTGCTAATGTAATTGGATGATAGGAGAGAAATTATTAAGGCCTATAGTTCAAAGATAAACTTAGGTTAATTCATAATTTTACATGATTAGCTCAGTGTCCATTGCTATATGTATACCCTCTTGCAGCACAGAAGCATCAGTCTGGCCAGGCAATGGCACCACAATATGAGCAAGCTAGATGGACAGTCTTTGCCCTAAAGATAATTCCAGAGCTGCTGTCTTAGAAATTAGAAAGAAAGGAAGAACTGAAATGATCACCTCCTGTAAATTACAACCTGTGTTTCTATTATCTCATGTATTGATGAAACACAATGGAAGGCAATATTAACATAGGTAATATAAATAATTATGCTCTGCGGTCTCAGCAGGGTACAAAATAAGTGGTGGGTTGGAATGGCCTGAGAAACCTTTTGAAGCTTCTGGTCCTTTCTAGTTATATATGGGTTTGAGTTTAATTTTTAAAGGGCATAATACAGACTCCAGATTTTGTCAGAGTAAATCCCCAGTGAATTTAACATGTAGTGAACAATCTGCCAACCCACTTGTTAAGGTAAAAATCAGTGACATGTCTATAAACAATGATTTAGGGTAGAGAATAAGGGTGCTCCAAAAAGATTGTTCAGAGCAGCCTCCTCTAAGGACAGAAGTTTCTTGTAATTACTGTGAGGAGTTAATCAGATGGGGTTGGAAAGAAGCCACAAGTAGCCAGATTTTTAAAGGACAAGAGGAAAAAAGTGGAAATTAGATACTATGAAAAGTAAGATAGACTTTATAATGATAAATGCAATTTCCCTAAAGATGACATAGATTCATGTTTCTTAATCTTGCCTCTAACAATGCACTTTTTTTTTCCTCCTAATAGTAGTGAGTTCCTTGCAGATAATTTGGATAACTGCAGAAAATTTAAAGAAAAAAGTCAAATAGTCTTTGCACTTAAAAATCATGATTAATATTTTTAGGTGTGTACAATTCTCCAAACTTTAAGTGTGCAAAAATGAATTCTTATGATTAAGCAGAGGAAATGTAAATGTGACATTTGGTTCAAGAAGAATATACTGCCAAAATTATTATATGACTCATAACCTCATACTGCCATACTAGAAACAATCACATATTATGCAGGATGAGTTTGGGATGTGTCTGCCTAATGTGCATTGAGATTTAACATAGCTTTTTAAATGTTTGGCATACAAGAGCCTTTATAAAATAGGAAATAAATGTGAGATGTTTGTTTTACTTAGCATTTGGAAATTAGAAAATGTCTTGGAAACCTATAATATTATGTTTCATTAGGTTTTCTATTCATTTTTAAAATTAAATTAAGTGCCATTTGGGCACAATTTTTTTTTTCTTCTTCAAGATTTATGTTGCTGTTTTTCAGCCTGAACTTGTCTTTAGTACCGATAGAACTTTTTTTGGTAGAACAGTTTGTATGTTAGACTTTTACTTCTACTTCACAGGGAAAAAATGTAATAATAAACCCATATTTTCAGGAGAAGTGGAAGAATACCAGCTTCCCTATCATGATGTAGTGCCCCATGACCCCTCTTTCGAGGACATGAGGGAGGTTGTGTGCGTCAGGAAACTGCGTCCCTCACTCCCCAGCCGCTGGAGTGGTGATGAGGTGAGCCTCCAGGAAACCACGTGCTATGTAACTTGTCTCTTTTTGCTGAAATTCCAAATATTCATTCCAGGAATTCTTTTTCTTTTGTTTTGGTGGTGATGGTAACGATACCATACTGCAATAACTTAAATGGCTCTAAGTATAGTTTGGGAAATTATCTGCTTTTTTTTAAATTTGATTTTGCCACTTCCAAAATATATTGCATAGGTTAACATGTAGCCAGCATAACAGGTAACATTATTTCATTTATTTGTGATGTCCTGACATTTACATTAAGGCTATATTTCTCTCTGTGTGTATTTTTAAAGCATCACCCATTTTCTCCATGACAAATGCACATACAACATTCTCCCATTTTGATGACAGACAAGATAGGCATCTGAAAAATGCATTTTTCTATGCACAGAGGTGGTTCAAGTTGAGATGCCTGTGCTGTGGATTTTTGTCAATAAGGAGAAACAGGTGCAGTTTCAGTAAATCTACATGCAACTAGGTTGTGGGGATAATAGTGGTGAAACCTAAACCAGGTCTGCCCAAAAGCCCTTCAGAAGGAGGAAGTGAGCGGGGCAGGCTCTCCCTCATCCTCCAACCCGGGCAGGCTGCAACATTCCAAGATGAGTTTGAAGCATCAAACGTGCACCACAGCTGATGCAAACACGTGGGCGGAGCGCTGTTTGTAAAATAATTCCTCAGTGTTAAATGCATTTAAAAATAGCCTTCAGTTCATTGGCTTTGTGTCTGGTCACTGAAATGATAAATAATACATTGCTTTCCAATGAACTATACAGAAAGCTTTATGAGATGTTGGAGTTACGTTACTGGGAAGGTGGTTCTGGGCATCGGTATTACCCCAGATTCCTTCACTGAGGGTTTCTAATGAAGTGAAATTGTGCTTTTCAACAATAAGATCAATAAGTGATGGAGAAAGTTTTAGCTGGACCCTGCACAGGTCATTAATCTTGTTAAATGCGACAGTGTGATGTTATTATCGTAGCAGACAGCTGTGATTTAGGGATAACCACATTTGTTTGAATAGTACGGAATTAGATAAAAGATTTAAGCTTACCACGTGTTGAAAATAATCTGAGAGTGTGGAGTGGAATACAGGCTCCCTGGGTGCTTTGGTATTTATTTAACGTGGACTTCAAAGGCCCTCTTCTTCAATTGCCAAAACCAGCCGCTTGCTCCTATCATAAGGAAGACATGAAAACCTGTTTTAGTCACTTAAAAATTTGCATGAAAAAAGAATTTGTATGAAATGTTGTCTGCATGGTGTTAAAGTATCTTTTAAACATGTGTTCAAAGTTTAGAAACTCACAACTAAAAGCCCAGTAAGTGTCATGGGCCAGGCAGGCATATAATAAACACCTGTCTCAAACTTTGCTCCCAATTTCCTTCCCTTCCTGCAGTGCCTGAGGCAGATGGGGAAGCTGATGGTGGAGTGCTGGGCTCACAATCCTGCCTCAAGGCTCACGGCCCTGCGTGTTAAGAAAACACTTGCCAAGATGTCGGAGTCCCAGGACATCAAACTCTGATGGGACGGGTCGGGGGGCATCACTGGAGAAAGTAAAATCTTCTCTTTGCGGGCAAAGCAAAAAAATGTTCTGGAAGCATCAGCCACAGTGCAAAGCCTTGAATGTTAGCCCTGCTTCCCAGTGAGCTCAGCCTCACCTCTCAGGGAGCAGCCTGGACAAAGAAGTTCCCAGAAACACAGATCGGTGGTGTCTGTAGGAGGTTGAAAGTGCTCAGGTAACTTGTCAAGAAATGATGCTTGTTGCTTTCTAAGAAAGCCCGGTATTTTGAGATGCCCCCCTCCCGCCCCCACCCCTTTGCTCCAAAAGATGCTGTAAGTTTGCCAAAATATAACAAATAATTTAGATATTTTAAGGTTTATACTAGTATAGTTTAAATGATAACAATGAAAGTTCTTGCCAGAAATTCTGCTGGAAAATAAATTAAAATAGCGTTTTCATCGTTAACAATTGTATTGCACTCTACAAACCAAAAGACAGTCTGTGAAGCTGGAGAACGCAGAATGGAACTCTCTGCAAAGCCCCCGCCCCGCCGCCTCAGACCACTTTGGCCAGCCCCACACTGGGGGTGGCCGCAGCAATGTGAATGCACCTGGGTACAATACCACCTGTCTGGGACCACATCCTGGGATTCCTGCAGGTGACCTGTTGCAGCTTCAGAGGATATGGAACAAATGAAGATTTTATGTGATTCTATTAGGAGTAGTACTGTCAACGTTCTTCTTCAGAGCCACTTGGTGGTTCTGGTTCTGTTGGGTGTTTTGGGTATTTCTTTCACTGTCAAACCTCTTCCTTTTTATTAAACACAAGCAAAGCCTTTTTTTTTTTTTTACGTGCAGAGAATTGACCCATGCATGCTTTTGATCTCTCCATGAAAGGTTCAACATTAAATAAAGTTGCCATCACTGGTGTTGGAGACCATGGGCTTTAAAATCAAGATAATTGGCTCTTGAATTTTAAGAAGACTGTGTCACTAAAGAAGAGGCTGGGGGTGGCAGTGCCCAGGGCTTGTTTCTTGGGCATGTGAAAGAGCCAATCTCAGAAGCAGGAGGGGAAAGTTATGCACACCTTACTTTGTATATGATAAAACCAGTCTCTTTTCGTCATTGTCTGTCTCTTTTGTCTCTGAGTTAAAAGGAGAAGAAGCATATGTCAGGTTAATTTAACTAAGGTTTAATTTAAAAATAGATACATAGAAGCTCCAAAATGGAACAGCAGAGGAGTCAGTAGAGGCTCCAAATATTATGGCTGCTGTGACTTGCTAGAATACTAGATGGACTGAGTATGTACCTCGTATGTGATCAGTTCACATCTTAGGAATGCCGACCTTTATTTTATTCTCATAACGTTCAGTTCACCTTTTAATTTATTAGTTTCGTGTTCTCTGTGACACTTGTGCAAAACATCCCTTCACCTACTCAATTCTGTCCGGTTTTCACCTGGAGCAACATGAGTCCAGTCGTTGACAGGGCTGATACCTGACCAACAGGAACATCAAGTTCAAAATGGTATACCTCCCCCTCTCCTGCAGTCATTTACGTGGCCCTGCTACAGTTTTCTTTGCTTCTTAGAAATTCTGTAATTTAGTCAGGAATTGGAAAGTATTTTTCCCCTCAGCCTTTTAAAAAAAGGACAATCCTTCCAGATTACTCCAGGGGGCAGTGTTTTATAACACATTTTCACCACTTGTTGACTGAAGGATGGACATTTTTTTTTGAAAATTTGACAGCTGCATGAGAAATGGGAAAATATTTTTCTCACTTCTGAAGTAGGCTTGCAGCTGGTGGTTTGTTCATTCAGAAAACATCCTGGAGCAGAGAGTGGCTGGGAGCTGTGCCTGCCGTCCGGGAAAGTGCTCAGAAAACACAATGTTCTGCGTTCAGCATTCACTTCCCAAATGCTTCTAGCCACATTTTGTATGTCACAAAGATTTTTTTTTTTTTAATTCCTGAATATGAACAAAATTTGTTTTTTAAAAGGTGAAGAACAGTTGGTTCCAAATACAATTTTAATCAGAAAAGCTGCTTTTGGTGATGTGAAAATAACCTGAATGGCAATGTGGTGGTTCCTTTCTCTTGTGTCAAATTGCATTCTTTGTGATAGCTTAGAAGGAATATGTGGCTTGAACCCAATGTGATACTCTTCTGAGCCATGGACAGAAGCCTCAGTGCCTCAAATCAGACCATCTACAAACAAATAAGTAAACTATTCATGCCAGTTAAGTAGGTACATGGTTCTTGTTTCTTGATTTTTCCTAAATTTAAGTGAGGTTAGACTTACATCGTAGGCAAAAAATGTGTTCCTTTTGGTAAGTTTTTATATATAACAATTTAAAATATTCTGTTGGGAGGTAATGATTTGAAAGTGAACTAGATTTTTAGGGACGTGTTGGTTCTAGTGAAAAATAGCAGGAAATTTCTTCTATATTACTTGATTAGTTGCTTTTTCGAAAAATCAGTAGCTTACTTTCTAATTCTCAACCTGATTTACTCACTATGAACATTTAAAAATTATTCCTGAGATACTTCAAAATACCTATTTAGTCATATCTTTCAATGCAGTAAGAATTAATTTATGAGTAGATGTTTCTGTCTTCCCAAAATTCACCTTACTTAGGGAATCCTAAATTGTTCCTAAAGAGACTACCTACTTCTAAACAACCCTTTTTGATTTTTAAAATTTCAGTAGCTCAGAAATTAATTGTATTTTGTTTTATTCTGTTGTTTTACCTTTCTATATAATAAGTGGGAACCGGGAAATTAAGAATGTAGTTGATTTCTTACTATAAGGACTATTTCAGAGACTAAGATTTTCTTCTAGTCACTCTCCCCAAAAGAAGCCTAAAATACTAGTTGCTAGCTAATATAAGTTTTGTATGCTAAGATGATGAGGTTTATAGTTTATTATGTGTGCATATTTTATACAAATATATATACATATATATATTATGTTCAATTTGGGGTCTGGCAAAACTCCATTTTGTGGATTAGAGAGTAAAATATTATGGATGATAAAGCATTAAATGAAGCATAATATTTATTTATGAACTTGTGTAGATTGTTAAACCACAAGTAACAATGCTATGAGCGTGGTGTGTGAGGAGACCGGCCACTGCCTCCTGGAAAAGACCGCTCAAAAGTCATTAGTGACCATTCTTTTTATTCTCAAAACATAAAGCTGCTTAGGAAACATGCTAAGATTTTATTTACAGGGAATTCTTTGTTTCAATTGTTATGTAGTCAGGTATAGCAAGGACTGAATAACAACTGAATTTCATGTTTCTAGAGTCATGCATATGCATTAGAAGTTAAAGTGTTTTATGTTGTTGGTCTGTTCTAGTTTTTCTTTGTAGGTGGAAAGGCACGGAAAGAAGTACAGTTTTTAAACTTGAAGAGTTCTGTGGTTATAATTCCTTAGAAACTCAGACACACAACAGTGGAAATGAACAAAATGGTACCAGAAGTGATTTAATTTAGCAATCATGATTCTTCTTGTAAAACAATGCCTTTTTTTTTTTTTGGAGAAGAGTTGGCAATATAAAAAGGGTTTTTTGTCTGTTCCAAAAAAAGATTCATTTGTGTTCTTTTGGGGAACCAGTGCCTTACTGAATTTGTATATACTGTCATTATTCAGGACTAGGGAACAAACAATCGTATTTATTACAAATTGTTTATGGCTTTGTTTGAACATTCCCCCAAATAAAATGGTTTAATTCTCTCTTTGGGAAGAGTGTCTGTTATGTTACAGTTGCGCTTTTTTTCTGCCTTTGAAAAGATAACTTTGAAATAGGCAGGAAGCAGCCATGATGGAGACTGATGCAGGTAAGTGTATCTACACTTGGTGGCCCGAGAGCAAGAGTATGAGCAAGACATCTGTCTAATGGTGTCTATTTTCTTTGTAATTAGGAGGCACAGCATTTTCTGAGAGTGAGAGGAAAGCTAGGGAAGGCAGTGGTTTAAAGAAGTGAGAATTGTTCTGTGGAAAATTATAGCCAGATGGTTGTGAGCAAGGCTGAGGACCTGATGATGAAGATTGATGCTGTGTGTCATAGTGGCCGAAGGTGTGGCCTCTGGACAGCCAGACAGCCTGTTTGTGCTTCCAGGCATCCTCATGTCCTTGGCTGAATGATAGTAGGCATGCTTTGACCTCTCAAAGACTCAGTATTTTTTCCCCTTGAAGATAAGAATTAAACTAATATCTATTGCATGGAGTGGTTCTCAAAGTGAGAAGAAATCCATGTACTAAGCCACTTTTCTAGGTAGTTTTAGGATTTTGTTTTTCTACCAGCAACACAAATGTGAGCATGGAGACTGTAATAATTAGATTCATTCAAGATTGCATTTATCAGGCATATGAGGCAAAGGGTCATAGAAAGTAAAAACTATCATCATCAAGGGCATGGCTGACATTGTCCAGAGTAGGGAAAGGGTTAAAGAGGAGCTGGGGGATGGGTCAAAGAACAGGGCACCTTGATGGGGTTGAGGTAGTAGGTTAGCAGGTTTTGAGAAAGAGGCTGTGGTCAGAAGGAAGATTCAGAGAGGAAGTAGTAAGACTAAGCATGAGACTGTGGGCCTGATCACAGTAGTGGGGGATTTAGTGGGCAAGATGACCAGTGATGAGAGAGGGGCCCAAAAGCCAGAACTGTGGGTATGTCTTTGTGGAGTTTGAGGCCCCCCAGGATGGCAGCACAGAAGGACAGACACAGAGGGAGGCCAGATCTCAGAAATCTCCAGAGACTGCCATTCAGACAGGGTTTCAAACGGGGCCATTAGAGACTTGACTTTGAAAATGTTTTCATGCTGTCCCAGATTCAGCTTTCCAAATCAGAATGCCAGCTACTAAAGCTCCAAATTAGGAATCACCCATGATATTGGGTCAAGTCTGTGCTACCCTGCATTTGCTTCCTGAAGTACTGATTTTTTTCTGTAACTGGTTTTTCATTCCTTTACCTGGAGTTGAATTCTCTCATTCAGCCACAAGACTCATGTCTTCCTTTTGTTCTGCCCAGATTCTAGTTGATTCATTGTTCCTAGCTCCTGAGCCCTGGCCAACGTTGGAGCTTGTGACCCCAGCTTTGAGTCAATCTTTTTTTTTTTTTAAAGGATTTTATTTATTATTTTCAGAGAGAGGGGAAGGGAGAGAGGCAGAGAGGGAGAGAGAGACATCAATGTATGATTGCCTTCCACTTGCCTCCAGCTATGGACCTGGCTGGAGACCTGGCTTGCAACCTGGTTATGTGCCCTGGCTGGGAATTGAACCAGCAACCTGTGGGGTTTGCAGGCCACCCCTTATCCATTGTGCCACCAGCCAGGGCTGAGTCAGTTTTAAGTCACTCTGTCCTAGTTCTCTGGAGGGGGAAGTTGCCTGGTGTTGGCACAATTGCTCACCAACATGCTATTGTTAGTGTGGGGGCTGTTTGCAGTCCACTAGACATGCTCCTCCAAGTACACTTGACCCTTGAACAACATTGGAGCTTGGGGCGCTGAACCCCTGCACAGTCAAAACTCCATGTGTATTTTTTGACTTCCTGCAAACTTAACAAATTAATGGCCTACTGTTGACCGGAAGCCTTACCAATAACATAAGCAGTCAGTTAACACATTCTTTTGTATGTTCTATGTATAATAGTCTGTGTTCTTACAATACGGTAAGCTAGGGAAAAGGAATTGTTAGTTAGAAAATCAAAAGGAAGAGAAAATACAGTATTTATTAAACAAATCCACCTGCAAGTGGACCACATCATTCAGACCCATTTGGTGGGAGGGTCAGCTGGGTTCTTTCCCCCTGCCTCAGTTTCATAGCTGCTTTTCATGGCACACTTGGAACCCTCCTCCCACTCAGCCAGATCACCTGGGGGGTTCATCCCCACCCATCCTCCTGCCCAGCCTACACCCAAAACTGTAACATCAGAATCTCTGAGGGTGGGACCCAGGCACCAGCATTTTCTAAAGCCCCTCAAGTGACTTTCGTGCCCAGATAGGCTTGAGGTGGGTAGTGATTCTCATCCCTGCAGAAACTAAAGGCTATGTATCCCACCTAAGAAACACATAGTGACTCTTCATATGGAGGAGGGCTTCGCTAGGGAGAAATGAGGGAGGCAGAATTCTCTGTTGCTTATAAATATAATTTATTACCTGTTTAAAAATCCTTTCTTACATTTTGTACATGTTCGCTGACAGAATAAATGCAGGCAATTTACAAACCAAAGGGACTGCAAGAAAACCGGGCAGGCAGCAGGGGGAGGACAGAGGTGCGCCCGGCCGCACCCCTCTCCCCTGCTGCTCAGCGAGGCTGCGTAGGGTGGGGGGGGGGGGGGGGAGCGCTCCTCCTCCGCCCACAGTTTTCTAGAAAGAGAATTGCATAGAAGATAGAGCAAGAGGGAACTCCATAACAACAAAAGAAGTGTTCCGTATCTGAAAGCCAAGGGTCTATTGTGTTTAAAAAAGGAAAAATGACAAAGCACGAAACCTCCACCTGACATTTCTGCAGTTGAACTGTTCCAAAGGGAACAGCAGGTGGATGACACAGGCTCTTCACAGACTGCTGGGGCTTTTTCTCTGACAAACATTGGCTGTCCTCTTTAGAAAGAGTGAAGAGGAAGGTCACCAACGTGCTACAGCTCAACACTGAACTCAGTGAACATACAGAGCAGTGACTGTGCCCCACAATGGCGCTCAATGGCCTGTCTGGGGTGGGCGTGGGGACTGGTGAGGGCTTCGCTACCCAACGGAGGTCTGGGAAAGAATGAAGGGTGAATGCAAATCACAAATCGCACGTTCTGCTTGTTCTCATTGTTGTCCTCTCTCTTCTCCAAGGCCTGGAAGAGAATCCATTGGTGTTTGTAACCCTACCTTAGCAAGCATCCTAAGAAAATGGAAGTATGTAAAAAGGCAAAGGCATTTTCCACTGTCTGCAGCTTCCCTGCTCTTTTATGCCATTCTAAAACAGATTTGTTTTAACATAGAGAGCATAGCTCCTAGGTCATAATTCTTGGTCATTGCTTCATCATCACGCTGAGGTTTAGAAGGATCCATGTCTTTGAGGCTGCACATCAGCAAAACTTGCCTACAGGTCAGGTACTGAGCTGCAGCACTGAGGGCTGCGACTGGGGGTCAGTGCCTTCAGGTTCAGCAGCAGGTCTGACCGGGGTCCATGCCAGCCGGCATTTGGAACTGAGGGATTATGACACATGGGAGTTGGGCATAGTTGAAAGGAGCCCTAATAAGTTGTGGACTTGAGAGTTAATCATTTTGCTGAGGCACAAATCTGACATGGCGTATTAAGAGGCTGGTCCACAGCAACATATACATTTGCCAGTGGGACACTGATGGCATCTTAGGGCACAGCGCCACCATTTTCTACTCAACAGTTGGTGGGCCATGACTCTCATGACATTCTGCATGAATTCCTGACTCAGAATTCCAGAAGATCTCCAGAGGGATCTCATCAATACACAAGAGTCCAGTGGACAGTGGGATGGGAAACAGCTTCTTAAAAGAGCTTGGTTCTGTGTGCTAGTCCATTGGTAGAGTTTCTGTCATCCTGGGAACACTTCCCTCAATCATAATAGGTCTGGCACATACATTACATTTGGTTGAATGGACCCATTATTACCTTACCAAAGATCAATACAGGGATGTGACAGACACACTGGAAACTCTAGAAGCCATAAACTCATCTGGAGACAAAAGTATAAAGCATAATTTCTGAAAATGGGGGAAATCACAAGGTTGATATAATTAAAGGTTCAGGAAGTTAGTTGTTAGACAGTCTGTGGAGGAAACCCACCCAGTGAAATACAAGGCTACCTCTCTATTTTGGAAAAATAGCAGTTTTCATGCATGAATTCTGAAAATATTTATGCCTTCATTTGGTTTACTTGACCTGTCTGGACAAAGGCTTAAATTAACATTGGTTACAATGTGTTTATTCCCCTTACGCCTTATTCCATTTAAAACATCTTTAGAGATACAAGGGAAATCTATCAAAATGATCATTACAGTGAAAGATTATACAAATAGATTTCTCAGGGTAGAGAAACAGCACTTTGCTGCCCAGTGGCAGAGTTCTAAGAATTTTAGTCAACATTAGCTTAGTCACTAAAGCTTAAAAATAAAAATACAAAAACACAAACAAAAACCCAAAGTGTAATAGTTGGTCCTACGAGGCACTCGAAAGGTAAAAAGGAAAAAAAAGTATTATTTATTACCTGGAGATAATAAAAATATTTCCCTTATTGGAGCTATAAAATTTAATGCTCATTGACCATTATCATATTTGTAAATAATTGGCTTTGAGCGAAGACACTGTGATTCGCATGAACTCCTCTAGTCTCAGAGAAGATGGATAAAATTCAGTTTCATTTCAGCTGTCTCCTTAGTCGTTCTTTCTCTCACCAGCCTTGGACTTGTACTGAGGTCTCTAAGTGAAACTGACAACTTGTCTAGGGCAACTGCTTAGCAAAAACCAAAGCTGACATTCAACCCGAAGACTAAGAATTCAACAAGTAAACTTTTTCTACCTTCTTGACACTCTCTTTGTATGGTGTTCATTCACTTGACCCCATGAGAGCAGACCTTAATTGAGTAAAGGCTTGTGAATTCTGGGAGATACTGGCTCCTTTCCTCGTACGTTGATGACAGAGAAGTGAGTGGACCAAGAGCACAGCTGTGTCCCTGACAGACACTTAAGAACACATAAAACAAGAGCCTTGTTTGCTCCTTTCCAGGAGAAGTACAAAGTCTTGATTCTGTAATCTGAATGCTTACTTTTAAGATACTGGAGACATACCATTCAAATATATTGTATTATTGAATGTGTAGTTTCCAGAGTGTCCTGAACTAGGTCTCCCTGATGTTTTCCTACTGTTTGAAAGTTGTGAGATTAAAATCTACCAAATAATAGTATATATGAAAATGGCCAATGATTAGGCAGTGTAATTGGACACCTCACACAAAATATTACCCTGCCCTAGACAGCCTACACTGCTGATGTGAGCGTGGGTCCCCCCAACCCCTGACCCCTGTGAAGGAGGAGGGCATCCACAGTGGTATTCATGCTGGGTGTGAAAAGGCTGTTAGCTGAGTGGACCTTGGGGTCACGTGCCCAGGTAGGTATCAATTCTGAATCCAACTTCTCTTCCTTCCAGATTACTTTAAAGAAATTTGGATGAATGTGGTCCAAAAAAAAAAAAAAAAAAGAAATAAAAATCAAAATGGGATTAAACATCCTTCTTTAGATTCCCAAATTCAGAAGAAAGGAAGCTTCTTTCTTCTCTTTAGTTAACAGTCACAATTTTCAATTACTTAGATATAGGATTCTCATTTTCATATATAAAACATTTCTCCCTAAGTGGATGCTTCTTACATTTTCAAAAATTAGTCTTAGAGAAACAAAAGTAAAGTGATTTAAAATATGTACAGACCAATGAAAAATATAAATGTTTAAAATGACAAGTCTTCAAGGACTGTTTATATAGATTGTTATACATTTCTATTATTTCTATTACCAGATATCAACTTGAGATGCGTCACATATAAGTGAGTTGATGATGTAGAAGTCTCATGATGACGTGCAATATTTTTATGGGTACTTTAATGAGATAAAATGTGAGAATATGAAAACTGTATTTTAAATGAAAAAACTCCGACATCTATTTGTCATAAATGTTCTATTGATTCTGCAGGTATTCATTCCTTTTGCCAACTTTTAGTGTGGGTACAGTAAACTCAAGGTAGATTGTGTTACACACCACTAGATGGCACCATGTACAAGCGATAGGTTTCCTTTCCAAATGAAGGAAGCCAGTCTTTCTCCATAAGCTATTTATAGGCATGAAAGGGCAGGACTGGTCACATAGAATGGTTGATGAAGTGGCTACCTTGAAACGAACTGTTAGCTCTGGACCTTCTAAGTTAGAGAGCAATCTAACAGCTCTTACTTTTTTTTCCCAAGGAAAGAGGAAATCAGAATTCACAGTGAAAATAATTTGATGTTAGTGGTATATATTGTACTTATGGAAGTTGCCACTCATTTGATAGGAAACATAACAGGATTCTACAGCAGATGACAGATGAGTACCTTGCTTAAAAAGAACCAACCATTCTTCCCATTTCTGGTGCGGGGATGTTGAACCAAAGAACATGAAACATCTGAAGTGAATGCGAAAGGTCCTCAATAGCTTTGATAATACCGTTCCTGTTATGCCCAGTATTTCTATGTTGATGACTTTTTAATGACTTGGTTCTAGTTCAAGTTTTGAATTGATTATCTGACTAGCTGCATGTTTTCCCCTTTCTACTTTTCAGTAGGAATGGAGGTTCTTTTGAGAATCCTTCAGATTTCTAATTCTTAATTTCCATAGATGACAAATGGTGAGCAATCTTGAGATGTTATTTCAAGATGCAGCAATGGACAATAGCACTCTCTTATCCTCTTCCATGTTAAAAAAATATATTTAAAAATTTTTTTATGCAGAATACAATTTTACTATCTTTTGGTCAAATATGCATCAGTACAGACATTATCCACTGAACTTGTTTATTAGTGCAAGCTTTCCCTTTCATGAAGAGTGTTAACATATTTTTATATATGGTGCAGGGAGTGGCCTGAGACAGAGTATAGAATCCATGCCTAAAGTAGAAACCAAGAAATAAGGGGCGTGAAAGAAAAGGCTTCATACCAAGGTGTCAGTATTTTCTCAATGACAGAGATGGAAGGGCCTAGAAATATCAAGAAGTTGCCAAAATAGTCAGGAGAGGAAATATATGTGGAAAGAAGGGAGAAAAATCTATGAAATTATTTATTAATTCAAATCCATCCAGCAATCTGGATACTTCTAGCCCCAAAATAAGCCTCAACCATGCTTTGAAGGTTCTTATTCATACACATGGGGGCTTGTTTTTCAATCTTGGTTTGGCTACTGGGCGGTTGACTCTCTAGTCCTCACTTGCTGAATGAATTGAGTCCCTGTGTTAAATCCAAGAGCCTGTGAAGGTTCTAAGAAAATATCATAGTTTACACAAAGTACTCTCCTGATGAGCGCTTTTTCAGTTAAGAAATTTTTTAATTAAAAAATTTTGATCAAGACAATAATAGAACATAATTTGCTACTAAGCAGGAAGGCAAATGATCCCAAGAGAGGAAAGAAAGGAATAATAAAGGATGCCAACTCTCGGTGAACAGCATCATTCAATGACACAAAGACAAGACTTGAAAGCAATAACAAATATGTTACAGGTTAGAATAATTATCTTCCAAGTTGAAACTATTTGAAAGGCATAATGTAGCCTGGACAAGAGTCTAGCTTTTATGGATCTTTAAATGATCCAGCTCAGCATCCACTGTGGTCTTCACACTGATGAATGATATTGGAGTGGAAATCCAGCATTTCAGAACCTTGAGATCATCTAACTCCACCCCTTTACTTTACAGGTGAGGAAACTGAGGTCTAGTGAGGTTAAATGACATTCTCAAGGTAGCCCAGCTAGACAATGGCAAACCCAAAATGAGAACTGGTTTCCTGATTTCCAGTTCAGAGGCCATCCCTCCAACCACACTGCCTCTAAGGGAGATGGAGGGCTGAAGACAGTCAATGTGGGGCTATGTGACCCCTGTATGAAGTGAACTTGAATAGAGAATGCTTTTCTCATGGTAAGACTCCGAGGAGAAAGAACCTGCCTGAACAAGCTGAAAGAATGGACTGACAAGTCAGAAAGCATTTACTACCTGCCTGGAGCAGGGTGATGGGCAAAGGTGAAAGGGCAAGGATGCAATGCCGGCTTAAACAAACTGGTGACCATGCCTACCTTGTTATGGAAGAAGGTGAGGCAGGTCTCATCAATACCTAAATACTAACAGTACTGCTAATAAAAACAGAAGTTAAAAGAAAACTCTTTTACTAGAATACCTGTAAATAATCATCAATAATAATAATGATAAGGATACCTTTAAAGAAACAATTCAAATCGCATATTACAAACATACCTGGTGTAGAAAAATGCTTGTTTGTGTGGCTGAACATGAACCACTATCTTTCCTGCGATGCTACAGATTTATTCCCAGAGGGCACAGGAAAGGTGTCCTCAGGGAATAAGGAGTCTTAGTTATTTCTCCTTTACATTTCGATTCTCCACTTCCCTGATACAAACAGTAACACTGGTTTTACAAGTTCTAGAAACAGAACAGTGATGGGAGGATTATCTGAGACACTTGATGCACATGATTTGTAGCAAAAGTCTATGATTTCTCTGCAAATCACTAATCTGAAATAGACACAACAAACCGTCCACAGCTTCAACTTCAAATGATTTAAACAAAAATAGAACGAGCCATGGACAGTGTCTGCATCCCTGTCCAATCTGATGTAAACAACGTTTGTAGAAATTGGGTTTGCTAAGAAAGTTTATCCATATATCTGGATAGCAATAAAAAGCGTTTCCTAGGAAACTGTAAGATCCTGTACCACACAGCATACAGCCCAACAAAGAGGAAAATTAGGATGGTTTCGAAATTCAAGGTACAATTGTACACGATTGTTCTTAACTCCTGTGATAATATCCCAGTACAGTGGGCATGTATCTCGGTCGTTGCATCTGCTTTCCTTTTCTCCCCCGCTGCTATCATTGGTCTCGCCTGGATTCCTCCTCAGCTGCGATCCCCTGGTCGGCCACAGACTCCCTGTGCATTCCTGTCCTTCGCTGCCAGTCCCATCATGGGTCAGTACTGTCCTTCCACTGCTAAAGACACTACAGTTTCATGTCTTCCCATTTCTTCCAAGACAGCTGCCAGCATGCTCAGGTTTCCATCCGGGAAGTTCTGCGCTTCCCAAAGATCCAGGATTACACCAGTTGGGCTCGATTTGGTGGCAAAGTAATTCAAGTACCTGTAATTAGGAACGGGCAAATGGGCTGAAAGGTGTGACTTACAGATCTATCTTCTCTTTACTTTTTACTAATCCCTTCTGTCTCTCCACTTGCCTGGTCAGTACCTACCTATGTCCCATCTGAGAGAGAAACTGCGGCTTAGTGAAGCTTCCTAAACAACCAGCCCACACTTAATTAGATCAGACCCAGGCAGGAGATGTGATGTTTAACTTTGTTAACCACAACTCTGAGTAAGATAATTTAGGAGACAAGATGTGTATGGGTCACATCTTAAACAGGAAATCAAGACACTTATGTTTTCTCTCCAGCTCAGGCTCTGATCATCTTTGACAGGTCACGCCCTGTCTTTTGCTTGGTAGTGATGGCAACACTTTACAAAGAGGAGGATTCTGGGGTCTTTTTGTAAGAAAATGTCAATGCTGTGTTTTGCATATTAGTGACTCATCCAACTTAAAGTCCTGCTCAACCCAGCAGGAGACTGAGAACAAATAATGACTTTAGCGAGTGGATTTGTTACTGAGGGGGATTTAGCCCATCAGCTTTGCAGAGTGGGCCACGGAAACTTGATGCTACTTGTAAATGCCAGATAAGCCCAGCATGTCTCTCAACAATGTTTGCAAAACCACAGTGCAAGAGATGAAGAAGCTTAATGCATGATTGCAGAAAGAAAGTAAATCGATGCATGGGTGAAAAATAATAATACATGCTACTCCGTGTTCTAACCATTATCAGCCCAGAGCCCTATGTCTAATGGGAGTAGTCCTGGGAGCCTGGCAATACCCACCTGTCCAGGTTTAGCTTATGGGCCAGCATCCTCCAGTCATGGCCTCTTGTCTGCGGGGCATCCAGACTGCTACAGAGCTTCTGCCGGATAGGGGGTGGGATGCTGAAAGCACTGGGTCCTGTCATGGTGGTGATGGTGCTCGCTGGATCCAGCAGAGGCAGATCGATGCCCGTAGGTTCCTGTAGTTCAGGCACGGGAACAACACAGCATTATTTCTGAAGGCAGAAGCAATCCCTATTGAGCCAATCACCATAAGGCCTTGCTTTGAGCGATAAGAAGAAAATGGGTGCTATTATTCTTCCTAGTAAGAAAGGCTTCTTCCTGGCTGAAAGTTGTGATTAGTTATCTGTAAGCTGGCTGAGAGGAGGAGGTGCATTTGCAGCTGATTTTGCATAGCTGTGGATTTATGGGTGAACAGATCTTGAACAGGTCTGAGATTAGAAAGCTGAAAGCTTGGAACTTCAAGAAACTGTCAGACCGTGAGGGGACTGCCTTAGGCAAATGCCCAAGTAAATTCTTGCTGTAACCTCTGCAGAAGAGGGTTTGGCTCTGCTTTTGTTGAATGAAATGGAACACAGCTCTGCTCTAAATGCTATCAAATTAAGACTAATTTTTTTGAAGAAAATGGTGAACACAGTATATTGCTTTAGGGCAAGCTGCTAATGGCATCCTCCAATTGCTGTACACCCTTATTTTTTCATCTAATTTTAGTAGAGAAAACCATAAATTGGCTCTTAAAATAGTTTCAGCTCATAAAACAGCACAAATGTAGAATCAGAATTTCATCTGTAGGGGAAACTCTAATCATTTTCTGATCTTCTGCTGGTTGGAAAAGCACAAGCAAATGTTGCCTGGGAACTAGTAAAACAATAACAGAAAATCTCCTTAATCTACTTTAAATGTCACCTCTCTCTGTCTTTAAAAGCAGGTGACTCCTTAGTGTGCATAATTAGTTGCTACAGGATAAACTAGCCTCACACAGTCCCAGCCATCAAGGACTCTGTGGTGTCTTGCAGAGGCCTCAGCTGAACAGGGGTGCCACCACTGCCCAGAGCCCCTGGAACCTTACAGCTCCTGTCCCATAGGGGTTGCTGCTGTCTCAGTTTCAGTGTTAACTGACAGCATGTCCTGCTTTCCAGGATCAGTGGCCAATGCCCACTGTTAGGTGTGTGTAAGTCCACTACACAGGGTCCATCCACATGTTAGAGCTAAACACCTTTGCAGTCACAAACACCGTGGTGTGGCTGCCATCGCAGTATTTAGCCTTAAAACCCAACATTTGACAAACTGAGTCTCCAGGGATCCTTTGTGTCAACTCCAGCAGTATATACCAGGATTTAAGACAGAAGCAAAAACGGGACCTGGAGTTCCTGAGGACACAACCTGCGGATCTTTCCCTGCTTTGGGCACAGAGCTTCTTCCCAGGGACTATGAGGAGAGTGGGCTCCTGTCCTTAAGGGCAAACGGCTTCAACAAGGAGGACCAGAAGTTACCTGAGAGCACTTGTGGGCGTTTACCACAAGTAAATGGATTTAGGTTGGGACTTTCTGAACCCAAGTGCCCAACACTTATATTGGGCGCTGAATGGTGTTCACCTGGGATGAGGAGGTGGAGGCTGAGAGAAATCCCAAGGTATTTCCACAGCTCAGTGCCATCAGCCACATTGAGGTCCTACTTGCTTCTAGTGTGGACAATGACACTAGGGTCCAGTAGGAGATCCACCATGTCCCTCAACTACAACCACACCCTGACCGTTCCTTGCTGGCAGCTGAGGTTAAGCTCAGATTGGAAGGGTTTCAGTATGTATGCTATCCCCAGAGATCCTTTTGCTATTGGTCACAGCAACTCCCTCTTGCTTACCTGTGATCCATCCCTATCTGCCACAATGACCTTCCTGAAGCACCAGACTGATGTTTCTCTCTCCTGCCCCATCATTCATTAAGAAGGACTAAATGCCCTTCCTACCATATGCAGCCAGCCCCTACTTTTAATCATGCAGTGAGGGGTACTGGCACCATCTGCCCTGTCAGCTGTTACGAGGTCCCAGAGGTGATGCCTATGAGGTTCAGAGCCAGGTCTGATAATGGAGATGGAGGAGGACCCCACACACATGGGCTCCCACCAACTGGCAAACTGACCCTGGTCTTGCTCAGGTTGCCTTGACATGACTCAAACTCTCCTCAGACAGGATCACTCACTGTCCCCAGCATCTCTTTAAAGAATCGACCTCTAATAGTCCTTCTGACCTTTCCTTTGATCTCTGGCAGGCAAACCCCTCCTAGTCTAGACCAAAACCATGTCCCCTAAGCAAACCCACCCACCTGGAGACCTACAGCACTTCTCACAGCTCTTCTGCAGGCTTCATATTCTGCCCTAGGCCTGTTATTTGCATTCATATGTTACTTCCTTTGATGGCTCAAATTTTGGAGATAAGATGATTTTTGTCATCCTAAGAGCTCCTGTGATACTGAACATAGTGATTGCAGAAGGAAGCTACCCAGTTCGTATTGCTGAAATGAAAGAAACCCCTTTCTGACAGAAGCTCACCCCATAGAGTAGGGTGTGGAGCTTCCTTCCAAGTAGCTAAGAGTATGGCTTTTCTCACAGCTAAAGGTAGGCGTGGCTTTCAGGAAGGTCTGCTCTCTTATCTAGGAGCCTCAGGTGGCCCTTCCAGCCCCAGTCTCTAACCCTGGTTGTGTTTACTTCTGAGTGGTTAAAATGAGCTCCACGGGGGAGCTGTCTTGTCTCTCTTATCATATGGCTGACAGCTGAGGTGGAAGAAAAATACACCTCTACATTTACATTTAAATTTCATCTTATAACTTCAGTTGCTTTTAGTTCTTCCTTCCCTTCCAGGTAAAAGTAGAGTTTACTCTCACAGAGTGCTTATTACAATAATCACTTATGACATTGGTACCACCTGTCTTTGATGGTGTGAGTCCCTTAGTTAAGCGTATGATTTTTCTCTGTTAACCAAACACATTTTCAGCACCCACCCCACAGCAGATTCAACTTCCCACTCCCATTTTCTGGCTCTTCCTAAAGTCATTTAGAAAACCTAGATTTTTCCCAATGGTCGTGTTGAACAGGTTATGGAAACCAGAAGAGGTCAATAGATGGAATGGGTATAGCAGAGTGATGTTACTTAGTACATTTTAAATATTATTCTCTGTGTATCCAAATGTGTTGTGTTTCAATAGTTAACAGAGGTTATAAGGTCTCTGTCCACAGCTAAAACTAAATTAAAGGCCTGAAGAGACTCTGAGTTTCTTTTTTCTACACACCACTTTTTCTCTTGGTAGATCTTCTACCAAGATAGGTAGATCTTCTAAAAACAAACAGACCTGGCTGGTGGCACAGGGGATAGGTGCCGCCTGGGAATCCAAAGGTCGCTGGTTCAATTCCCAGCCAGGGCAACATAATCAGGTTGCAAGCCAGGTCTCCAGCCAGGTCCATAGCTGGAAGCAGGTGAAAGGTAACCATACATTGATGTCTCTCTCCCTCTCTGCCTCTCTCCCTTACCCTCTCTCTGAAAACGGATACATAAAATCTTTAAAAATAAATAAATAAAAACAGAAAAGATACTTTTAATATCATTTACATTTTGACATTCATTCGTGCCCATACTTTTCAGACATTTTCATTCTTATAAACTTCATCTCTGTGAAATTAAATTTCTAGTTCCGGAATCTCTGTTCTAGCCTAAGTACTCGGAGAGGAGCGACTGGCCAGCTCTGACATCACCGTGGTCTACGTCAGGCACAGCCTGGTCTCTCTAGGGGGCAACGGGGCCTCCCCTGACCAGAGGGGCCAAGGGCCATTCAGCTTTATGAAGGATTGCTGGTGAGGGCCTTGAGAGGTGGGTGGCTGAGGGAGGGGAGCAGCACATTCCAGGCCAGCCAGCTCTTTTTGGGGGAGAGTTGCAAGGGCAACGGCAACCCCAGTCCACCTGCCGGCTCTCCCCGTGACCCGAGGACAAATGGAGCCTTTTCTCTGTTCGGTTATGGTTTGTCAGTCACAGTGTCCCCCTCCTCAGAGCTTTCCATGAGGATTCTGGGTCTCAGGGCTCCCCAGAGCTAGCTAACTGTTCAGAGCTGAGCCTCCCTCCACAATATCAGAACCCAGCTTCACAGGTGCCCCCTCATGGGCTGCCTGCACCGCATTCAAATGCTAACAACCTCGGAGGGGCTCAGTGACCCAGAAGTAAAAGCAGCAAAGTGCCCCTTAATCCCCAAAGTCATCTGACTCCAGTCGCTTCTGCCCCTCCTGCTGTTAACACACCCAGGCAAAGAAAGGCCTCTGACACGACTGAAGGGCTGGCCTCTCTGAGCCAACTGTGGCCAGGCTGCAAAAGAAACCATCTTTTCCTCAACGATGTCACAAGAAAGAAAGTCCTTAAATTGTGGTCACACTACGCACAACTGTCTCTTCCTGAAGAGGGACAGGTTGGCGGACCGAGCAGGAAAAAGCTCCCCATTAGCTGCTGCTGCTGCATCTGACGCACCTTTTGATCACGCAGCCAACAGCCACCGCTCCCGCTGAACAGAAAGCAAGCATCAAAGGAGCAGACCCCCTCGCCCCTTCCAAAATTCCCCAGCTTTTGTTGTCACTGGAGCTGGGTGGTTATTGAACTTTGCGCACCTGCTGGGCCAGGCAAGTGAAAACACCCCGGAGCCAGCAGGGGTGGTGCTGCGGGCCTGGGAGACAGGGCCCGTCAGGGGAAGGGCTGGCGGTTGCCATGGCATCCTGACACCGAGATCATTCCTTATGAATATCACTGGGGTCTGTGACTAAAGTTGTTTATGAGTCAAAAGTCTTATGAAACTACAGGAGGAAATGATGGCACCGAGGCAGGCGGTGGGAAAGAGGGATGCAGCGTCTTGGAGGCTGACCCGCTTCTCCCCTGGTCTGCTGAAGAAGACAGTTTTTAAATATACCATGTGGAGCGAGACATGCTGAACATCCTGACATTCATTCGTCGCTGTGCGTGAGACAGCAAGGGAGAAGCCGTCCTTCAATTCATGCGCTGCCTGGCTGTAAAGGTAAAATGCTGCAACCCCGCGCTCTGCGCTCAGCCAAGAGCATGCAGCTGGGCCTGAGAGGCTCCCTCCCACCCCTGCGCTTATCCTGCTTCCTTTGTTCCTCCAGCAGGAAGGGTTTCCACTCTTTCAACTCCAGCCTTGGAGCCAAGGTAACTGATAAGTTCATGGGCACCCCCCCCAGCCCCACCCCTTCATACAGAGGGGTTATAAAGAGCAGTGCTGATCGCTATTTCTGCAATAGGAACATATAAAAGCACCCAACTGTACTGGGTGAAGATCACAGCAGAGAAAGGCCAAGTGATGGAAACTAGGAGGGAAATGCAAAGATTTTTATACTTCTATTTCCAGAACATTATAGCAGTTTCAGGTGCACCATAGAATGATTTGATACTGTATAGATTGTGACATGATCGCCACAGTGTCTAGTTAACATCTATCCTCATATAAAGCAAAAAAATTTTTTTTCTTGTGATGAGGACTTTCAAGATCTGTTCTCTAATCAACTTTCAAATATGCAGTACCTTATCATTAACTCTCATCACCATGCTGTACATTACATCCTCTGGACTTATTATTTCATAACTGGAAATGTGGATCATTGGACTCCTACCCCTCACCCACTTTGCCCACCCACCCAGCATTTATTCTTCTATTTGGAGAATGATGCATAAGAGACAAAGGAGACCAAGAGATGTCTCCTTTCCACAGGGAGAAAAAAGAAGGGAAAATAAAGGAGGTGAGGGGGCAGAGGACAGTTTCTCTTCTTCCACCCCATAGACAGATCCTGGTTAGGCAAAGGGAGGTGAGTTTCCTGAGGATGGAAGGGGATGGGGAGGAGAGGTGGAGGAGGCAGGAATGTAGTTCATCAGGGATGCTTTGGGAAAAGCTACTCCATGTAACTTAAACCTTATATTTGGAATTCATATCTGTTATACGAAGTTAGAACACAATCTTTAAATTCATGTCATGAAAAGTAAGAGACTTGATTCTCAGAACTGATTCCTTATGATGTTCTTTTACGTATCTAGCTCCCAGTGTTCACTAAAATATCATTCTATTAACAAATAGGACCTGAAGAAAGCTTTTCAGGACTTTCTATAGGGCCTATATTGAGATACCTTTATACTTCACCTGTCTCTCCTCACCACGGCCATTCTGTGTCCTGATTTCTGAGACCGATGGAGCTTCTTACCTCTGAGACAGTACAGTTGAGCTGGAAGATCTGCCCTTCTCCCTCCACCTGTCGCACGCAGAGTTTGCAGACCAGCTCCACTGTGTTCAAGCTGAACCTTTCCAGAGTGAATGTGCAGTGGAGGTTTCTCTGAGACCCACTCCAGACATGGTAAAAAGGAATCTCCTAAAGAATTTAAAAGGGTTAAACGCAAATGGGTGACTAATACTAAAAGTAACTATCAGGCATTGGACTGCCAAGTACTCTTCTCGGTATTCCACATATTATTTCACTTAATCCTCAGAACAGGCCTACCTATACATACATCCCAAACTCCTTTTCCATTGAAAACGCTGAGGCCCAGAGATGTTAAATAAGTCAACCAAAGCCCCACAGCTAGTAAGCGGCAGAGTTGAGATTTGAACCCAGAGAGCCAGCCTCCAGAGTACTTAAACAATCTATCACATGTCTCTCATTTACAGAAAAAAGCCATTTAAACCAAAGTAAATGGTTTAAATAAAACCCACACACTGGTCATTGCTCGTTAAAAGGAATCCCCGCTGTGGTATTCTGGAGAAGAGCAGAGAAGCTCTAAAGGTTAATGGGCTGATCCAGTTGGCTGTCATGCCTAGCCTCCCCCTCTGCACAGGTCCAAGAAAGGCAGCACATACCACCCTAGGAAGCTATGGACTTCCTTAGCTGCTGCAGGGGAGCCCCTGCCCTGAAAAAGCACCAAGCCTCTGACACATATTTTTAAAACCTCCAGACCACTTACAGAGCCCATCCTGAAATCTTGTTTCAATATGGAAGGGAAAAGGATGGTACATTTAAAAAAAAAACAGATGAACATGGTGGTTACGAGCACAAAATGAGAATATTCCCCCATCTCATCTACTCAATGATTTGTGGCAAATTACTTAACCTTTCCATGCCTCAGTTTCCTCCCCTGTGAAAGCATAAGCAAAAGGGTACTTAAATCCTACCTGGCAGAGGTCAGATGAAGTAAGCCAAAGTGCATGAGAATCTGGCAGAGGGTAAGAATTTAGCCAGGCTTGGTTTGGACTCATAATATTATCATTATTATAAAAGCAGTACTTTTCCATTATGATTTGCACAAAGAAAATTACTCATAAAAGATTCGTGGACTTTTATGACACTTGCAAAATAGGGAGAAGAAGAAAGCAAAGAGATTTAATGAGATAGTTAAAAGCCAGATCTCTCAATCAGTGTTGAGTGATAAAGAAGAGTCTCATATGCAACCCCCACTGAAGCTTGAGACTTATCAAATCAGTAGGTTTGTCTCCCACAGTGTGGGTGTGAGTACCAGACCTATGAGAGTAAGAAGGGAGTTGGAAAACCTTTGCTCCTTCTAGTACATCGATTGATTTATACCAGCAAATCACAACAGACCAGCTGCAGTGCTGGGGCGCAGGCTGGATTTGCATGCATGTAGATAGACAAGGCTCCACAGTATATCCAGGTGTGCCTGCCTCTCCCAGGCCCAGGAAGGAGGCTAGGGATCTCACTCATCACACAGTCTCCTGCTGACCGATGCAGGAGGAGGTGGAAACCCCTGGAGAGTCCCTATGCTTTCTTTGCCCACAGAACATACAATGGGACTTTGGATCAATAGGCTGGGATTTATTGAAATCCTGACTAGGTTTTATTTTTCCATGCTAATTCAGTTTCAAAACTGGGGGGTCCTTCTAAGTGTTCCAAGTAGAGGTACTTTCCTAGCAAGGTGGAAACCTAATTTATGTCACGTAAGATTGCAATGTTCTTCTGTTTTTCTTCTGAATGCCCTTTGAGGCTTTTGAAAATCAATTCAATAAATGTTCAGGATAAACATTTATCCTGAAAATGTAATGATGGACTTGGAAGTCTTATTTGCTAAAAATAAAATAATGATAGTCCAATTATTTGAAGGAGAATTAAGAAAAAGCATTCCTTCAAATATGTCTGCAGTATTTTTTAAAACTCTGAAATAATCCCAAATTATTTTGAAGAAATAAGTGCTGGTGTATGTACAATTAACTTCAAGGAAGGGGACAGCCTATGTCCAAATAATTTGAGTCCTTTTTCCTGGAGTTGTCTCCATGCCTTTAGTTCAACTTGGGAGCCTTACCTGATACTTAGCCAGCAATTTGCTCTTCCAGAGGGAGTGGGCAATGTCATGGATGGACAGGCGCAGGTTGTGGGTGCTGCCTTTGAAACGAAGAGCCTTAGGTTCTTCCAGGAGCTGTCCTCCCATCTGTCTCTCAAGCTGCAAAACTTCCTGCAATGACACACGCCAAACAGAAGGCAAATTACTGAATTGTATCACTTCCATCAGCTCTCTTATCTAACGAGTGTTTCCTCACTGTGCCTTCCCCCAGCCCTGCTAACTCATGGGACACGGGGTGGCCAACTTTGCAGGCTCAAGCCCTGCAACTGAGGCCCCTGCCATGTGCATGTGACCCTACTGACAAGCTTCAGCCATCACACCGTGGGGGCAGATCTAGTACAGTCTGCACTTCTCAACAAGCAGGTGGAATGTTTTTTTCACCGACAGCAAAATAATCATAAGAACCTCAAATGGGAAACACCCAGATACAAGAAAAAAATAGGTAGAAAGGTAAAAAGGTTAAGTAACCGGATCTTCAACGAACTTGTAGGGAAAGGGGAAAGTAACTAGGAAACAAACCCGTGTCTTGGACTTGGTAAAACCAGCTTGTGAACAAAAGTTTGGAATGTGCCTTGGGCACTTTTTCTATCTTTTGTAGTTTCTTTACCTACAGAAATAAAATAGTAACAATTTGCTTAAAATGAGCTATTGCAGGATTTCAAATGATCAAAAAATTAAAATATGATAATCACATGTCCTATTAAAAAATACACTGATTAAGACTAGGAAGGTTTCTTAGCTCCAAATATTGAACTAAATATTCATATTAAATTTAATTATTTAATTTTAATTTATTATTATTTTTATTTCTCATCCAAGGATATGTTCACTGATTTCAGAAAGAGAGTAAGTGGGGGGAGGGGTGAGAGGGGAAAGAGAGAGAGAGAGAGAGAAAGAGAGAGAGAGAGAGAGAAATATCGATCAGTTGTTCCCTCCACCCCATATTGACAGGAAATGAACCTGCAGCCTAGGTATGTGCCCTGACTGGGAATTGTACCCCCAACTTTTTGGTGCATAGGACAATACTCCAACCAACTGAGCCAGATTTAATTTTAAAAAGAATACCTCATTTCTCAAGAACTGTGGCCGATCAAAAATTTTGTTATATACCTATACTTAAACTATAAGGATGTAAAACAAAGACAAACTCTATATATACTTCCATTCCTCAAGCTAATGAAAGTTAATGAAGCATTTTCAAACAGTTGCAATTATCCAAACAACATCTAAACACAAGTTATCAATGAACAAAATATCCTGGGTCTCTCTTGCTTTCAGAACCACCCCTGTGCACACTTTGCTTCCCTCATGCTTAAAAACTGTAAGTGGTACAAAGATGTAGGTAATATGTGACCTTTTTTTTTAAACAGGAGTTCAAGGAAAGAATTGATTTTATAAAAATATAATTTCTTCTTTGGTGAGATTTCAATGGAAAACATGGGGTTCAATAACACCGGCCATTTCACACACATGTACAGGGCACCTATTAGGATACCAAGCACAGATGGGTCACAGTGGAGAATTGTGAGTATGGGAACCAGACTGTAGTTCAGTAAATGTAGAGCTCACCCACATCATGGATTAGATGTAAACGGCTCATTTTAAACTGCTTCTTTAGTGGAGTTCAGCACTCACCCTCTCTGAGTCAGGCCACTGTTCTAAATAATGCAAAAGCTGCTGAACGGTCCGGTCCTATAAGGTGTAGGGAATAGTAGGGTGGTATAGAATGGTGTCAGACTGGGACTCCTCTAATTAGTGTCTAATGGAAGGGACAAAGCTATAGCATATTGATGGAAAGATGAGCATGGTCCAGCTGCTTGAGAATATTGACACTGAGATTATTCAACATTACTGGCTGATGAGTAGCTATTACTTGTGACAGGATCCTGCCCCTAACCAGGCAGTCAGCCAGCCCCCAAACAGGCAGTTGGCCACCCGGACACATATGTTGTGTCACTGTGCCCTGGCTCTGTGGTGCCTGCAGCTCGGTAGACTCGGGGGGTGCACAGGATGCTGTACAGATTCACCCAAGCCCCTGGAGTCACACATGCTCCTCACAAACCTCCCTCCCACAACACTTGACACTCCATCCCCGTACAAGAACCTGGCCATGTAGAAATGAAGACATGAAGATGCATAAGAGAAGGGAGGGCTAATTGCAGTTGCTTCTGTTTCAGCAGGAAGGCATAATGAGCTTATGTTGATCATGCTCATGTTCAGTGTCTAGTTAGCATAATAGAGAAAGCTGATGTTCCCAGTGAACCTGGCACCTGACAAATTTTAAAGCTAAAATGATGTTTGTTTATAAGCCATTAGAAGAAAAGAAACATAATTAGAAATCTTTGAGATTACAGTCATGCCAATCAATCAGTTCTAGCTTCTTTCCAGTATACCCTAATTACCTCATCAAGACGTCTAAAGAGCAATCAATAGTAATTATCTGATTACTATAGATCTTCATTATGTCCAAATTATCTCCCTGGGATGTCGGAAAGAAGAAGCATTGTACTCCGGGAGGTAATTGTACCCAACAATGTATAATCCGCACCCTATTCCTACAATCAACATAGATTGCAGAGGACATAGAGAGCACTGTTGGTTTTCTTGGCAGGGAAGACAAACGGGAAAAAAAAAAAAAAAAATGCCTATTGGCCATGACCTGGTGTCAAGAAATCTAACACCACATTTTGAGCACAATGTCTGGGCTGCAGTCAGTCCTTGGTGTCAGCACCGACCCCAAGTCTTGGTAAAGAGTTCTCCTTCACGGGGAAATTAAGTGGGCTGGTTTGAGCCTTTTTTCACAGAAAGTCCCAAGTAAAGTGTCATTTACTTTACTTTTTAATTTTATTTTTGTAGTTAATCCTTTAAAAAAAATACAGTTGATTTTCAATATTATTTTATATTAGTTTCAGTGTACAGCATGGTGGCTACCCATGTATATAACTTATGAAGTGATCCTCTCTCTAAGTCTAGTACTCACCTGGCACCACACATAGTTATTACAATTGTTGACTAAATTCCCTATACTATAAATAAAGTGCCATTTTAGACAAGACCAGAAAACACACATTTCCCATATTCTTAAGCTCTCCATCTTTCCACCGACCAGGAATGTAGCAGTGCTGCTGCACAGAACTGGGGGAAACCTGACGTTTTTCTCCCCCTTGATAAGACAGAAACCTGGTGCACGATAAACTGCCCATCATGCTTACAGAACCCATGCTTAGAGCAGAGGTCTCCAGACATTCGTGATTGCATATGTTTATCAGTCAAAAATCAAGTACTCATTTTGGACCTTAATAAATTATATACCTACATTAATGCACCCACATATTAGTATATTATAAAATATAAAGTTAAAAGCATGAACTAGACAAACACAGATAATTTATGTCAGTTTACATTTCGGAGAATGCTGCCTTAGGCAGTTGTTCTTTCACTCCCACCTTTGGAGAATCAGCCCAAGAGTAAATGACTCAGTTAAAAGGACTCTTACCAAACTTAAATTAACTTATTTTCATGAAAAGTAGCAACTAGTATCATCACACTCAGGATGTTCAACTTCAAGGAAACAATAAGATAAAGGAGAAGACAATAAGCAAAATACAAATTAAAATAATATTCAAGTGGAAATTAAATATATTGACAACTAAAATCTTCTAAAACCATACATGGGTCAGAGGGGACTTGCCACATACAGCAGATCGATCCCATATATAACTTCTGTGTCAGGAGATGGAAGAAGCCAGCCCGACTGACAAGTTAATCAGGCTTTTTCCCCATACTGTTATGGTTTAAGGATTATAGTTTCAGATCTTGTCTAGACCATCGCACTCACAAATACTGTAACTTATATTTCAGAAAGGCTGATTGTTGGGGTTCCTTCTTCATGAAATCAATTTGGTTATTATACATCTGATACAGATAAGTAAAAATAACATATAATAAATCATAAAAATAACAGATGTATGAATCAATCAGTAAGATACAGCTTCAGAGTTAAATGTTTTCTTTTCCCTCATCTTCCTGGGTGCATTTGTTCAACATCAATGAAGCACGCAAGCTCTGCCAGGAACCATGCCAGGCTCTGAGGCACAGAGACAAGTTCCTGTCCTTGCCCCAAGCCACTCATGGACCACAGCAGGGAGACAGACCAACACAGAAACAGCATAATGTGCTCAGCTCCAAGACAGCTTCCTGACTGCCCGGATATTTCACACACCTTCAAAGAGAATAGGGACAAAATATATTTAAGGTCAAAAGATTTAGGAAGACTTAAGAAGAATATCATGACCTTGGAAAGAAATGCCAGAATAGGAATTAGGATCATCTAGGCTCATTGTTCTCAGAAATATAAATGTCACTTTCCTTTGCAAAGGTTGTCCTCCCTCCTGACAGCACCCCCACCTCAGCACCTTGTCTGGCTCTGGGCAACTCTACCTGTTGCTCTGCTTCTAGAGAAGGGGTCACTTTCTGACTTTGTCAGTTCCATTTCCACCCCTCTAACTTAGACTTGCAAAGGCTCTCTCAGGGGTCAGTTATCAACAGAGAGTTGCTAGCCTGTCACTTTATAGAAACATACAGTAAGACCCCAGTCATGCTATAGTCAGAAGCAGGCCCCTGTGTGTCAGAGTCTGGTTCCCATGGGGACCATGCAGTCCGGAGAGACAGCTGCTTCCCAGCCAGTACCGTGGCTGCCCATCACAGGCCTTGATGGAGGGCTGCATTGATTCAGGGGACCTGTGAGGGATTGCTCGAAAGGCAGGGACAAGGGATTCCACAGTAGAAACAAGTAGCTTTCATAATAACCAATTAAACCAAGACATTACCCATGCCAAGTCATTAGCCTGGGCCACTTAAGAGCCACAATAAATCCAAGCTGTTTTACAGCCCTGGATGTACAAAGGGAACCCCTCTGGCCTGCACCCAGCGCCATCTCCCAGCCTCTGAGATGAGAAGCTCTTCCCTTATGAAGAGCTGATTGAGGGAGCAGGCGACTGGGTGGAGCCTTATCACTCCTCCACTCCCGTTATCCTCACCCCAGAATGTCTCCCTCTGCGTCTCTGCATCACTGCCGACCCTGCCTGGGCTAGACCCCATCTGCCTCCACTGCCACTCCTGTTCTTCCTCTTCCTCCAGCTCCTTCCCAGCCTGGGCCCATTTCCCTTTAGTGTCAGTCTCACAGTGGGAGCACAGGAGAGCTCCAGGCGACAGAGCGTGATAATCTGGGGCCCTGAAGCAGCTTGATATTCTGGGGCCCTGGCTCAGTTCTCCACACCTTGTCCTCCGACCACCCCCTGTCCTGATCAAGAACTTGCCTCTTCCCTCAAGCCACCGCTCTGAATTGTGCCTCCTTCCGCTTCCTTGGAGGCACGGGCCTTCGCTGCCAGTTCCTCTGGAGCTGACTGTCCTACCTGTGGGCGATCTGGCCTTCGGCTTCCTTCTAAGTCTCCGCCTTGTTTGCCCTCCCACATCTCTCTTATCACTCCTTTCCTTTTCTTATTTGAAATCTTATCAGCTAGCGAAAGGAACACAGCAATGATTAAACTTAAATCTCACATCACTCATTAAAATCTCATCTGGAAGAGAAGGTTGGAGGAGGTTAAATCAACACTTTATTTTATGCTGCTTTGCCTTTCTCTCGATATTGTCTGGATGAGATTTGTCTGCACATGCTTTATTCTTGACTGAAACAAGGAGCCCTGAATCAGCTGTATTTAGTGCTGCTGGGGAGCCTGGGGACACTGCGGGGGCCTGAGCAGGTGGACGTAGCCACCTCGAAGAGACCACTAACGGTACCACCCAGAGGTGAGAGTGCAAAGGGCAAGGCGCTGCACTCCAGGGGGTTTGTTTTGCTCTGACAGTCCCCCACCCTGGAGAGACACCCACAGTCCACACTGTGTCCCGGGCACTGGACCAAGCACCAAGGCAGGGCTTGTGCAGCTTGAGTCCTGCCCACCTTCCCCAAGCTTCTGCCAGATGGCCGCAGGGCCCTGGAGGCACAAAGGACAAGCTGACAAGGGCTCAGCACCACACGTTCACCCTCAAACAACCAACCTTCTAGGATTGTGCTGACTGGTATTTTTTTTTAAAAAATTGCATCTCCCGGAGAGCAACTCCCCATCAAAATAAGTTAACTTAAGTTTGGTAAGAGTCCTTTTAACGGATGGGAAAGCAACTCCTCCTTTGCTCCCATTCATTCTTTCAGCCTGTGTTGGAACCTGCCCTTGTTCAGGGATGAGAAATTTCTGCCTTTGCCACTGTGGCTGTCACTGCTGTAGGTGACACTATCTAGAAGCAGAGCCACAGAGAGTGCTGTCTCTCTCTTACCCCCTTTCCAGTGACTGCTCCCCACTCCCCATGGCTGACTCCTCCTCTGGCCCAGGCCTCAGGCTGCTGAGCTGGCTGCAGGACAAGTGACTGTCTGCCAGCCTGGCCTCTGCCACCTGGCCCGGGTCATCGCTGCTGGCGTTGGGCCCGGCTGTGCTCCCCTGTCTTCCCACACTCACACTGGGAGCTCTGCTCGCCCCCTGAGCTTGTCTGCCATACTTCATCTCTAATAATAACAAGGCTGGGCTCCACGACCATGTGCAAACAGTTCCCATCAAGTCACTCAGTTTCTAGGGCTCTACCTGCTGCTTCAGCAGCTGCCACTGCCAAGGACACTTGGTTTGAGCCACTGATTCCAGCCTGTCTCTTCGCCGTGGTCTGGGACGCTTGTGAAGCAAATGCCAATGGGTAGCACTCAGGGAAGTGGCCCTATCATTTGTCCACCTCTGCTCAAATGTCTAAGGAAAAGATGATCTCTTATATCTACATATCACAAATAAGCCTGTTTTAGGTTGTTCTCAACTTTTTGAAGTCATCTGGTATTTCTTTTTGCTTTTAACATGTTATCTTTTTTAACTTCTGGAACAGTTTTCTATTTCTGCAGTAAGAAATAACCACTTAGTAACTTGAAGCAACTCACATTTATAACCTTACTATCCTGCAGGTCAGGGTGTGACACGGGTCCCATGGAGCTAAAATCAAGATGTTGGTGGGGTTGTCTCCTTTCCTCCAGGCTCTAGGGGAGAATCCTGCAAAGTCTCTTTGCTGCATAAGGTAATGCGTTCAAAGGTTCTGAGCATTGTGTATGGATATCTTTGGGGGAATGACATTTCTGCCCACCACAACTTCTTTTCTTTTTTTAAAAAATATTTAATCTATTATTTTTAGAGGGAGGGAAGGGAGAGAGGGAGAGAAATATCAATGTATAGTTGCCTTTCACCTGCTTCCAGCTACGGGTCTGGCTGGAGACCTGGCTTGCAACCTGGCTATGTTGCCCTGGCTGGGAATCCAACCAATGCCCTTTGGGTTCACAGGCCAGCACCTTTCTACTGAGGCACCAGCCAGGGCTTCTTCTTTTTTTTTTTACCCTCACCTAAGGACATTTTCCCCCATTGCTTGTAGAGAGAGAGGAAAGGAGAGAAGGGAGAGAGAGAAGAAAAACATCCACGTGACAGAAAAGCATCAATTTGTTGCCTCCTGTACTTGCCCAGACTAGGGATCAAACCCACAGCTTAAGTGTGTGCACTGAAATAAAACCTGCAAACTTTCAGTTATGGGACAACATTGCAACCAACTGAGCCATACCAGCCAGGGCCCTGCCACAGCTTCTATTTTCTCCTTCCTCTTTTCTTTCTCTTTTAAAAATTTTATTTAGCATGGCAGGTCATTTCTAAAATATATAGGAAGGCCCAGGGCCAGAGCCAGGTCTCATGAAAAGATGATAAAGGTAGAGTATATTTAGAGGCACCAAAAAGATCCCTGCCCTGAAAGGCTGACCCACTAGCCTGCCACCAAACTTGAGGCTCATTCCACTATTACACTGCAATTACAGTTAGTATTTTCATTGAGCCATTATCTTCAAAATGCCAGTATAATCTAAATGCCCCCCTAAGGATAATTAACATTATTGAATGACTGTTTTGTGCCAGGGCATTTAATAACTTTGATCTCCTTGAACCTTGTAAAGGTCCCTGATGCAGACCAAATGACTATGCAAAGTGATCAGGTTCAATGACCGTCGCCACAGAGCTGAGGAGGGGCAAAAATGATAGAGTCACTTAGCCTGACGCAAGCGTCCCTTTCATGCCACATTCTTCCATACACGCAGCAGGGAAAACACATTTTATTGTTGGTGGTAGTGGTTCTCTAATGCATGTGTTCCATGTATGGATATATTCATTCAGTTCCAGAGACCAGGGTCCTGAAAGCCTATCAAGCTAGTTTTGAGATTTGAGGAAACTAAAAGAAAAGATACGATTAATGGGGACAATTCAACATAGAGCCAGCCTTAGTAGGACAAGAAGAGGCAGGCCTTAGCCATTCCAGGGCCAGTAGGGTCATGATTTGTCACAGAGAAGGCACCAGGACACTAGTGAGGAAGGCCTCGGAAGGCAGGATGACAATAAAACCTTTTATAGGCTACCTGAACGCAGCCCCAAAACATGAGTATCACATAATTCTTAACTAGATTTCCTACTCCTCTAATTTTCAGTACTTCTTTATTTTTTCTTATTTAAAGAAAAAATACAACAATACACAGTTACTGTACCACAACTATAGCCTGGATTAGGATATATGAAAACTGAAAAAAGGCAAATGAGACATTTGGCATGTCTCATGCCAAATAGCCACACAAAGAAAGCCAGGGTAGGGAAATACACATTCCTTGGTTTCTATTGAATATACACTTTCCTGAAATTCAAGAAACATCACAGACTGCCTAGACCATATGCAAATAATTTCTCTTTTAGGTCTGAATCTCAGAGTTTGGAATAAACTTCTTTTTAAAGAAACTTTAAAAAATAACTTATTTTTCCATAGACGTGTATTTTTCCTGAAGTATTTTTAAACTTACCCAAATTTTAACGTTGCTCTCAATTTCTGATCTACATATTATCATTAGGGTTTAAGTCTTTGAAAACACCAATATTATTAATTGAATCACCTAAATAGGATGAAAAGGGAAAAAAATGTGATAACACCCAATACAATCTTTTCAATATATGTTACCTTTCTTTTTGAGCATGGAATTGGTTCTAATGTACCCATCCTGCCCCCAGGATGAACAAAACTCAAGGAATTTGACATGAAAGTTGCTGACCTCAAAGTGGTGGGTGGGAAGAGAAAAGAATGCAGCAGAGTTGCTTAAAACTAATAGGGTGGCCTTGCCCTCCCATCCTCCATTCACATGGACAATACAGGTGCATACGATAATAAGCAGGAGTTAGTATTCTCGTTGCGTTCTGCTCCAGACACTGTCCTTTTCAAAAAGCTCTCGAGACTGTGGCATCCTTAGCCCTCTGAATGAAGGCTCCATGGAGCTTCTCTCCCTGACCTAGTCCAACATTCAGTGAAGGTATCTGCAATTCAGAAAGAATCCCCAGGACATGGCAGTAACTGTAAGAAACTATCAAGTGTAGGGAGACCCACTTTGA
The DNA here is from genome assembly GCA_004026585.1 of Noctilio leporinus. Taxonomy (NCBI): domain Eukaryota; kingdom Metazoa; phylum Chordata; class Mammalia; order Chiroptera; family Noctilionidae; genus Noctilio; species Noctilio leporinus. The sequence goes on along the minus strand of PVIW01001611.1, from coordinate 217,882 downwards.
GGCATCATTTTCTATGCTGGAGAGGGAGATGGAAGAATTTGATTAAAACACAAATGAGGAAGAAGGGCTCCTTCTCATCAGAGCCCAGACTAGGTAAGAAGAGGCTGAGATAAAAGATTTCAAGAGTGAAGGGCAGCAGCTGAGGGAGCTTCCCTTGGATGGTTCAACAGGAGTTCGGTCACTGCAAAACATGAAGGGGCTGGGACGCAGTCCAAGACTTCAGGGGAGTGGAGAGACTTGGAAGAAGTGCTCTTTGAAATACGATGGGTCAAGAAGAGATAAGTGAAAGGATTGTGGAGGAGCAGGGGAAAGTGAAGCTTAGGGCAGATATCTTGAGATTATAACAGACTCGACTAGCAATTTATGACTTTTTTACAGTAACTAAACAGCCTGGAAGAAGTCAAGGGTCTTGTTCAGTGGAGATCTTCTTTAGATACGGAAATTAGAAAAACCTGCAGCAATTCCAGGTGGCAAGGCATTGCAGAGTGGGAGTGAGTTCCCTGTCAACACGGGTACAAGCAGAGAGGGGTTTGTGGACCAGGAGACCATAAATGGTTAAGGGAGTTCTTCCTTAAGAACAAAGGGCTGCTTGCCTGCACAGTGTGTAAGAGACAGAAGGCCAAGCGGTTGCAGTCAGAAAAGGCAAGTTTCACAGGTGGAGATCTTGGTGTGGTGGCTCATGAAGATCAACTCTAGAGTATGTCTGCACTGGTGGATAGATAATGTGGGATAATATGAAGGCTGCTAGAATAAATTTGGGCAAAGAAACTGTGATTAAGTGGCAACTTTGAATTTGAGAGGATGCTGGGAATAAAAGAGTGGAAAGAAAGACCATGAAGTGGCTACTGTAAGCGCAGGGATACACACAGTGCGGCAAAAGTAAGTTTACCATTGCTGTAAGTATGTGAAACAAAGAGTTTACTATTTTATTATTGTTTCCTAATTATTGTATTATTTTCCACGTAAACAGCTGCAAACCTGCTTTTGCTCCACTCTGTATACTGAGGGTATCCTGCACTATTCTAAGGCACTGAAATGAGTAATGAGTAATAGGATAAATAACAACGGAACAATCCCTGGCTGGTAGCACAGCGGATAAGGTGTCGGCCTTTGAACCCAAAGGTCACTGGTTCGATTCCCAGCCAGGGCACATAACCAGGTTGCAAGGCAGGTCTCCAGCCAGGTCTGTAGCTGGAGGCAGGTGAAAGGCAACCATACATTGATGTTTTTCTCCCTCTCTGCCTGCCTCTCTTCCTTCCTCTCTCTCTGGAAATAATAAGTAAAATCTTTAAAAAACAAACAAACAAACAAACAAAAAAAAATGGAACAGAACAACAGCTGGTAAAGTACAGCAATGCCCCAGAAGCGGCCATAGGGTATGAGAAGTATTGGCACTTTGGCCTCTTGGCCTTGTGGTTAGTTAGAGGGCATGGTCCTTGCTGTAGGTATTGTGAGGGATGGTGTGTTACTTGGAAGGTCCATTTGCATTCAGTGTGAACAGGTAAAGGAATGGGGAAGACAATGGTTTGAGGATATGGGAAAGTTTGTGCTTAATGGAATTAAAGTTTCAAAAAGATCTGTGATAGTGTTTTAGAGAATAGTTCCTAACCTCGGTTACACAACAGAATTACCCAGTATGTGCTAGAAACAAATAAATAAACAAAAACCAATGCGCAGACCAATTAGATGAGAATTTTTCAGTTACCATCCAAGTAAAATCTTTTTTTTTTTTAAACTCCCCACCTGATTCCTATGCGTGTATGGTAAAGAACTACTGATTTTGGAAGAGCATGAGGAGTAGGGTGGGGGTGAAGAAGGAGGAGGCATTTGGAAGGAGTGATGGATACAAAAGGGAGCATTTGTGGATAACAGATGGTAGAGAAGTAGGAATAGGGGAGAGAGACTGGTAAGAAACATTAGCAGGCAAGGTGCCAAAAAGTGGAACTGATGTCATGAAAGGCCTTTTTCTGAGTTTATCTGCCCCAAATTTCCAACACCAGAGTAGGTCTGAGGCAGTGTTGGCTAGGCTTAACTAACTTTCTCCTTGGTAAGTTGGGTAGACCTCTCACCTGTAACTAGGATTTTGGTATTTCTCATTATTAAGAGGCCATGAGGTGCAAGAAATCTTATCCATTATTCAGGTTTGTTTTAGGCTAAGTCCTGGAATTTATAAATGTCTCTTTGGAGAGTGTTGACTACAATACAAACTGCTCTTGGGTTATTTGCATTGCCTAAACCTGTCCGTCTTTCTCAGTGCTGATCACTAATTAAAGTCATCAAAATTGTTTTATAAACTATTATTTTTGTTTGCGTGGATTTGTGTGTGTGTGTTGGGAAGAAAGGTTAAAACTGCCTGAGTGTAAGAACTATGTATATGACTATAAAGTACATGCATCAGACATTTCAAATATGATGTAGATCTTCTACAGTATACACTTTGCAATAATCTGTCTTGGAATTGTTAAAAAGATTTGCCTTAATCAGACCCCATGGCTCCCCTACAAATCCAGCTTCCTCTAAGAAGAATTTAAGCCTTGGATGAATTCTATCTTGACAGTACCCCAGAAGTCTTGCATTTGCAAAGAATATAAAAGAAATAACCTTAGGCTTTACACTTGAGCTGTGTGTTCACATCATTTATTCAACGTCAGAAACTCCTACAGGCTCGACCATATCCAGTGACTGACTGCCTCATTCTCTTCACAAGCCCCATCTGCCACATTTAGTTTTCATATCCCAGAAATACTCTCTGGATAGATATCCCCCACCCCCATGCCAAAATCCTGATTTTCAGAAAAATTGCTTCTCATGGCTTCCTTGACACATTTTCTTCCACTTCTCGTCTTTCTTCCCTGGGTGCTCATCCTTCAGAAGCTCCTTTGTGGGCAGCCTTTCACCTTTCCTTGGTTTCTGTGTTCTGGGGACTGGCTCTTCGAGAAACCCACATTAGGAATGGAGAGTCCAGACTGTAGCCAGATGCCCAGGCATGAAGCTTGTGCCCTCCACTCAACAGCTGTGTGACCTACAGCACCTTGTTTAACCTTTCTGTACTCTTCTGTAAAACGGGGATAATGGTATCTTACAGGGTTGTTATGAAGATTACATGAGTTAATAAAAAGATATTTTGAACCTTGCCTGGCACATAGAATGTTCTCAGTAATTATTATTATTATTATTATTATTATTATTATTATTATTTTATCCCGCTCTGCTCCCTTGATATTCTCTCTGATTATCATGGATGACAACTATCAATATGCAATTGGTTTCTCAGTTCTCTATCACAAAATCCACTCTCTGTTCAGAGAGCCACAGCTATACTTCTATCCCTTGGGCATCTCTGTCCTGATATGTAATTCATATCTCTAACTCAATATTCCCAAAGCAAAAGACACCACATTCACACCCCAGGCACCCCTGCCCCCTGTATTTGCTACTGTTTCTTGAGGTGGACTTGATTGCTTGCCTACCCATTCAGTGTTAGTCACCAGGTCCTACAAGAGCAACTTACACAGAACCTTTCACAACTGTTCTTCTCATGCCTGTTATCACCCCTGTCCTACAATGTTTTTCTTTCTAATTTGACTCTATTTTCCCACTGACATCAGACTGATATTTTTAACATATATTTCCTATCATGTCTTTCTTCTGTTTAAATCTCTCCAATGACTCTCCATTAACTCAAGAAACTGCATCTCAACTCCATCATCTGGCAGTCAAGGTTCATCCCCAAAGAACTTCCAGCTTCTATTCTAATATGCTTGTAGGGAGTTCGTATTGTTTCCTCTGAGTTTACTCTGCTGTTCCCTTCACCTAAAAATCTTGTCTTTTTCCCCATTATTGCTAGTCAAACCATATTTCCTATTAGGACCAATATCAAATGTTAGCATCTTCTCAGATTTCCTTAAAATACTATCCTGCTTTTCTCTCTTAAACATCCGCAGAACTTTGCATTCATCTACTGCATTAATCACACTCTGACTTGTCTTCTAGTCATTGGTATGCTTCTTCTATTCCTCCTTCTAGACTGTAACTTCTTCAAAGGAGCTTCCTACATCCTTTAAAGCTTCCGATGGGATAAATGAATGGCAATAATAGCACTGGGTGCTAAACTCATTTATTCTGCAAAGCAGCAAGCTTGTTGTCAAATGCCAGCCCTTTTCCTTCCAGTCCTCATTAAAAAAATGGGAAAGCATATAAATGCAGTGGCACACAAGAGGAACATACAGCGTGAGCAATTATGCCAATTCGTTTTATAAGAACACAGCTGAGATAAACATGGAAGCAGATTACTCACCATCCACCAGTCTCGTTGCCAAATTCTCCCTTCTAAATTTTTCATTAAAGGAAATCAAGGAAGGTAAACCAAAGTAGCCCTTGGGAGGAATCAGCATAATGGATACAGCTCATCTATCACCATGGACTCAGAAATGTCTAATTTTTTTTTAACTTGCATCTTTTGGGGCCAAACATTTGTATTCATGCACTGGGGCACACACATATATGCACATTTTGTCTAGGTGTGTGCAGCCATGCCAAGCCTTGGCTTTGGCGTAAAGGTGAAGGAGTGAGTCAGGCAGGAGTCACTTACCTTCAGAGTGTCTTGGGTATCATCCAGGCAATAGACTCGGACACTATACTCTAGAGAGGAGCAGCAGAGTGGACCGAACAGGGCCAGCTTCAGGCGCTTTGCAGCTGCTTTGGTGGTGGACTGCCCAACGAGGGTGTAAGTGCTGAGGTTCTCAGTGAGGAGGTGGCAGGCCTCTGCGTCCAGCTGAATGTAGCAGGGCGTTGTGAAGTTTTCCTCTCCCACCACCACCACATCCTGTGGGAGAGAGGAAAAGGGTGAGGATTGTGCTGGTGGCCCTCACAGTGATCAGTTGTGGTGGGTAGAGCAGGATTTATTCTGAGTTTTGCTTATTATTCATTTTCTTGCTCTTTTTTTCTTACTTGGGCTTTATTATAGCTCTTTTTCCATCTTTTGTCATGATCTTCCTTAGTTACCTTGCCTTTATACTATTCATATTCATTATTTAGATGCCATTTATTTCACATATTTTGATCTTTGGAGAATCTACAATCCTGAAATATGCATAAAATTCTAAAACAAATTCATGAATTATCCTTTCAACTTTAGTGTAGATGTGTTAAGTTCATGAAAATTAGATGTTTTAATCTCTAAATTTCTAAGTGAAACCAAAAGAACTATTTTATTTTAATGTTATTATAAAATAGTAGATCTTTCCCCCTAAAAATCTAGAGGTCTGAAAGGAATTTATTTATTTATTAAAAAATATTGTTTATTATTTTTAGAGAGAGGGGAAGGGAGAGAGGCAGAGAAGGAGAGACATATCAATGTATGGTTGCCTTTCACCTGTCTCCAGCTATGGACCTGGCTAGAGACCTGGCTTGCAACCTGGTTATGTGCCCTGGCTGGGAATTGAACCAGCAACCTTTGGGTTTGCAGGCTGGTGCCTTATCCATGTGCCAGCCAGGGCTGAAAGGGATTTTTAAAATGAAGGAATTATACAATACCATTCTGCTATGTTATTCCAAACTCACTTGCCAATTACTTTCCAAAATCAATACACTACTTTTCTTCAATAATTTGGGCTACTGGACTTCACAGAAAGCAAACTCCATGCCTTTAAGATAATTTTCTATGTTATTTTTCATGTAAGCCTTTAAACAATCTATATTTTTAGATTTTGAAAATATTTAGCAAGCAATAAAATTAAGCAGGCACAATGAAGTTTGTGAAAATAGTTACTAATTGAAACTGGTTTTGATCTATCCAAATGAATCAGGACACAGAAAAAAATTATCCGAAAAGGCCAAGAATAAAATCTGGAAACCAAGGGCCACAATTCCACATGCTTCCCCGGGCATCTGGGTATAGGAATATGTGAAGCAGGAAGGGCAGATAATGAGGAATGGCTGAGACTGGTGGCACAGAGCACGGGCCTGTCTAAAGAACTCAGTCTCCATTGGCTTCAGCCCACAGCAGCTTTGCAGAATAGAGTCCCAGTGAGAACACAGCCTTTAATTTTTCAAGAGAAGCTGGAACTTCAGATTTTTTATGTGAAATCTTCCTACTTTTAATGAATTCAAATTTTAAGTAATTTCATGTGGGAGAAATAAAATACAAGTGTGGGTACGACTCACCCTCTGCATTAGCTACTGCCTCTCAGAGGCAGGAACTGTATCTGCTTTACCTTCCCCTGTATCTCAGTGGGCCTGACTCATGGTGAGCAAGTGGTTATTTGTTCGAAAAATGAATGAGTGTGTCATCATAAATTGAGCCCCTGGGGCTGGGCAAAGATATAAAAGAAGGAGCCCCCTTAGGTGGCTGTTTATTACTTAGGCCTTGCAACATCATCTGAGCTCTCATAAGAGCTGTGTTTTCATATCATCCACTAAACCTGTAGCCAAAAATGAAGTTCAAACTGAACCAGAAAAGAACAGTAGATGCTAGGCACCTCCAGGTTTATTTTAGCCCCAAAAGGACACCTGGAAAGAAGCTGTTTTCTCCAGTGAGGTGAGGACAAGCCCTGAGCATCATCTAATAGAAGCATGTGACAGCAAGCCTCCTAGAAGGTATGGTCAATTAGAAAGATGGTCCATGTTCCTGTCACAAGTATGACTGTTTTCATATGGCTTATCCCCTCTTTCTCTCTCTGCTCTTCTCACCCCTTTCTTTTATTCTTATTATTGATATTATTATTACTCAAATTGTTATTCAAATTATCCAGACATAGATAGAATATTAGGGTATTACGCAGAGAATTGTGCAAATGATTTGGATTTATTTGAGACCAAGACTTTGGAATGTTTTGGAGATAAATCATATAAAGTTCAATGGAATTGAAGCAAGATTTGGTTATTTCTGGTCTTAACTTTAAGTTTATCCTTAGACTTCAATCCTGGGCTCAGGTGCTCTGGCAAGGAGTGGTCCCCTCATGTGGCTAAAAAGGAGAACACAGCCACAGAAGGAAATTCCAGTGAATCCCATGGGTATTCTGCTGCTCTTCTAATCCTAATAGTACTTTTTCCTAAAATATTAGGATCTTTAATATTAATATATATTTTCAAAAAACATCTCTCTTAAAAGAGAAATATGATATAATCACAAAATATATAACATAAACTTTGTAATGATTACACAAAAATGCAGGGGTAGCTGTTGAAATTATTTGTGATATATATAGATATATTCCTGAATTATGCTTTCCTGAGAATAATCTAAAATGTAAGTTTTTGCTGGGCTATTTTCCATTTAAATAATAGATACTGTTTATTTAAGGGATAATAGTCAAAATGTACAAAGTTTTTAAAAGGTATACAATCTTCATGGTAAACCTAACAAATCCTATTGCACTTAACTGCCTGTAGGTGCTGACTGAAGGGGTCTGATGTGAAGAACAGGATTTGCTTAAGACTCTATCCTTCAGAAGTTCTGATGACAACAGTCACAGAGAGGCAAGATGCCATAGGTGTTCTTCATTCCAGCGGGGTTTAGAAGACTGTTTCTGTTTCCAGGTTAAGTTCAGTGGAACTAGATTTCCATGACTCATTTGCATGTAAGTGCCTAACATTTTCTGACTTGAGGCAATGTTTCTCTATTGCAAATTTAATGTGTGTGTGTGTGTGTGTGTGTGTGTGTAAATTCCCTTCCCAAGATATAGTATGTATATTCCACAATGAACTCATGTAAGGCTCCTAAGTGCACTTTCCCTATGAGCTAGCCCATGCTTGATTATGATTTTCTGTGTCTATCAGTCAACAGATAAACCACTCAGTAAAGTCAGTCTCTATGTCTTTCCCCCTTCTGGCCTTTTTCTCCCTCTTTTTCTTCCACTTGCTCACTTTCCCTCTCCTTTTGAGTGTAAAATTCCCATCCATGTTTTGCTTCAAAAAGTAAAAGCCTTCCCATGATTGCTCCTGCTTATTTGCATGGAGTGCCATCTTTATCTCAAGAGAAACTCACCTCCCATTGTCCCTGTGTTGTCTGGTTCTTGAGCTGTATCTTCCAGTCCTCGGTATTGGGATCTGCGCAATGATGCATAGTGAGGATGATGGGGCGGGTTAGCAGGGCTCCCGGAGGCCCACAACTCACCACGGGGGTCAGGAGTGTCTGAGTATCTTCCATGGGTGGCCTACAACAGCAGAGAACACCAATAGTGACACTTCCCTAGTATGTGAGTATATGTACTCTTTAAGATTTAGATCTAAAATTGAACAAATGGTTTCTTTTTCAAATTAGAAGACATGCTCTTTATTCTCAGATTTTGTTCTTGCAGGATTGGAGGTCTTGCACACCTTACCAGCATCTCTTTGATCCCCTTCCCTCACATACAGGTTTACCTTTGGTGATGTCCCCAGAATCATGTACAGACAATTTCAAGATGGAATGAGAAGAAACACAGTCCTTCTTACGGGGTTACATAACCATGTTTTCTGATAACACTTGCCATTGGTCTCACAAGGTTTTAAGTACTTTAGTGTTTTGGGGACCTAACTTGAAAAATACTTCAATAAAATCATTTCAGAATAGGAATACCCAAGAGCTAAACTTCTTTCAAATGACTTTCAGGAATAATTCAGGCTAGTGTAGCAAACCCACTCTTTCAAAAGTGATCAGAAAGAATACAGAATTATATTTTTAGAGCAATTTAAAATAAAATCTCTTTTTGTATATTTTATACCCTGAGCACCTGGATGGAAAGAGACTTAAAGATCCAAAGTGTTTATTTCACATTTAAAAAGAAAAATTTCATTACATATTTTTCCTAACAAGGTTGTAATCAACCAACAAATGGATAAATGAATCCCAGTTATCAGTTGGGAATGTGAGCAAGTATGAGGTCCCAAGGTGCTGAGTGGGTTGTCCAAAGTCTCACAACTAACAGTGCTAGTGCTGAAGCTACAACCAATGACTGCTCAATTACAATTCTCAAAACTATTCTGTCAGATCATGTGGCTTAAGAACTCATTGACTCATAGAATTTTAGAGGAGGGAGTGCCTTTGAGGTCAACAGGGACCACTTTCCATCCAAACAGGAGCCTCTACAATATGCTGACACTGTTTTTTGACGCATTCAAAACTGTAGTCTACTACTATTGAGGATCACCTCATCTCTTATCACTCAAATTTACAACACATCCTTACTTAGAAGGAACACAAGCTTCCTTCCTTCCACATAGTCATGGCCTGCTTTCTCTCCACTTTGGCATGAAAACCCTTCAACTATTTAGAGATATTATTATGCCTCTAAAAAGTCTTCTTTATTTCAGACCAACATCCTTTCAATTCCTCAATTTTTTAAAACTTCAGTTAGAAAATCATGATTTCCAGATCTTTCCCTATATTTTTTCTTTTTTTTCCAAGATTTTATTTATTATTTTTAAAGAGAGGGGAAGGGAGAGAGGCAGAAAGGGAAAGAGAAACATCAATGTATGGTCCCCTTTCACCTGCCTCCAGCTACGGACCTGGCTGGAGACCTGGCTTGCAACCTGGTTATGTGCCCTAGCTGGGAATTGAACCAGAGACCTTTGGGTTCACAGGCTGGTGCCTTATTATATTTCTATTTTTATTCTTTATAGAGCTGTCAGTGTATTGATGTCTTCACTAAAGTGGTACATCTTGAAACAAATGTAATGCTCAAGTATACAAAATACAGACTACAATTTTTTATTTGAAATACATAGTTTCATTAATGCTTCACAAACATTTTGCCTTGGATTATTCTCAGTTAAATAATTATAAAGATTATTTAGCAAGCTTGAGTTAGATGGGAAGAGGGACATAATATGGTTAAGCATTTCCTTTATAAAATGAGGAAATAAAGCCCCAAGAAGGTTGAGCAATTTGTTAAGCTAACCACTCTATGCATGTCTAATCTGAAAGGTTCTTTGGCTAAATCTCTATAGTTATGTGGTTGCAATGATGATGGCTTTTGAACCTATGTACACTAATTTATATTTAGCTATTTAATTTCACCTTAATGGTATCAGGGAAAATTTCAGGGCATCTATATCTTAATGCTATGTCTTTCCTCCAAATATTGGCTGTCTCATGCAGTCTTTTATCCTCCATAAATCTGATATGCCTGCCATTTATGTCCTCATTCCAATCACTGATAAGATTGTCTTACGAGAATAGGGCAAAGACAGAGACCTTTCCAAGGACACCAGTTGAAACATCTCTCCAGTCTGACATGAATATTTTTGAGTTATTTAGTTCAGCCAAATATAAATGCATTACAATGTACATTGTCAATTTTACATCCTTCTATTCCATTCACATGGATATGTATCTATGACCTCATTTAACACTCAACCAGTGATGGCATTTGGTACTATTTTTTTTTAATACTGTTGGAAAACCATTGTCTATGCACATCCCTGACTATCTTTTCAAGGCAACTGCATAGCACATGCCTGGGAAGATAAAGATAGTGCTTACCCCTGGAGCAAATGGCAGACGTGTCTACTGCCCATTATAAAAGACTCAGGTTCCCAAGCCCAGGGGACCTTTCCTGAAATGCAACCACTGAGTGTATAGGTGTTGTTCGACTCTTTTGACTCTTTTGGTATCACTTACAGGGCTGGGGATCAGGAAACTAGCTCAGAAATGACAGCACCCTGGCTAGTGCCATTGCAGTTAGTAATAAATTGTGCTTTGTCTCTGACCAGGATTCTTGTGCTATCTATCAGCTTTTACAAAACTGGTAGCCAAATTGGTATCTCATAAAGTTAAATCTTAAGAGATTCCTTAGTTCCTGATAATTATTAGTATCAGTTCTGAGGACTTAATTAAAATTTGGCATATTTTGCCCTTAATAAAACTTGGCTATCACTGCTTCTCTCTCATTCTAAAATTTTATCAGAAATCTTACCAAATTTCCCTTCTACTTAGAAAATCAAAACACTTTTTGACTCCTTCTAGTCTTTTAATATCATCTCCATTCTCACTGAATAACAACACAGCTTTATTAAATCTTAAGTTGTCAAAGTACTTGGAATGTACTTATATTCAGAGTATTAACATTACTGGCAACTTGAGAACTTATTACTACCCCTTTTGCCCGCATATTCATTCCCTCTTAGCCCAGTTTTCCCTCTTTCCTTCCAGTCTGAAATTCATTCTTAAATCATCAGTGAAGTTTTGCTTTCACTGCACCATAGTTAATACTATACTATCTGCCCTGAGCTTTTTAGAGCAACTTTTCCTACTTGAGGTGTGGAGGAGCAATAATTGCATTTTCCTGGGCACCACTCTCATCTTTTAGTTACAAATTACCTTAAGCATTAAACTTTATATATATTACACACATACAATGTCAATTAATTACATTTTTTAAATTGAATTTATTGGGGTGACATTGGTTAATAAAATTATATAGATTTTAGGTGTACAATTCTATAAGACATCATCTATATTTAGTATTGTGTGTCCATCTCCAAAAGTCAAGCTCCTTTCTAGCACCATTCATCCCCTTGATACCTTCTCATACCTCTCCCCACCCTCCATCCCCTTTCCAGTGGTAATCACCATGCTGTTGCCTGTGTCTATGGAGCATTAGACTTTTAAGGAAGGAAACTAAAATGGAAACCATTTCAAGTGGTCCTTGCAATACAATTGGGGATTGGAAACATCTGTCTCTCAGTCTGCTATTAGCAGCTGGTGCTTGAGGCAGAAGGAGGAGGGGTTCTTTTCATCACTGAGTTGGAACAGAAGGGAGGAGACTCCCCGCTGGGCCAGGGCACTGTCAGACCTGCGCATTCCAAGCAGAGCCCTGGCTGCAATATTGATGGGTGCTGTTCTTGGAGGAGGGAAAGCAAGAGGAGGCAGGGGCAGTAGGTGTCAAAAGAATTTATTAACCCAGTGAGGTGCAAGAATGTAATGAATAGGGAAGGGGTGACATGAAATTCATAACACGGAATGAAAAACAAAGAAGAAGTCATGATAAAAATCTCTTTTTGTGGTTCCAAGATGAAAGGAGTATTGTTGAAATTGAAAAATTTCCAAACATTTGTGGGAGGAGTGACTTAGGAACTCAGACCAAAGGTCAGAGTGTTTAAATTCAAATTTTCTTTATTTATATAAAGAGATGGTATTAAAATCCATTATACAAAAACAGCAGAAAATAAATATAAATAAGTCTGAGTCAGGTGTTTGCAGAGGTTTTGACCTGTTTATATTAGGTGTTATCCAAGCTATTTAAGCAAGCATTGTGTAAATATTAATTGCAGATGATATGGAAATAAATGCAAAGCAAAATTTAGCTGCAGAAGCAGCAATTAAGTAGAAATTCAGTAATGAACACCAATGAATATTTTAAAACTTTTTCTATAGTCCAACATCAATAATATGGTAAGTGCTAGATGGGTTCTGAGGCCTCTGGAACAAAGCTCTCAGACAGGAGTTTTCATTTCCTCTGATTTTCTCATCCTTTCCTTGGTGTTACCAGTGAGGAGAGTTTTTTCTTACATGAAAGTGCATAATTTACAAAACTTTCAGGAAAGCAATTGCACTTGCTGCTTGAAGCACACCTGCAAGGTAGTTAGGATAAGTATGGTACCTCTTTTCCAGAAGAGGAGACTGAAACCTGGATATAGTAACACACTTGCCTAAGGCCACCCAGCTAGTCAGAGGCAAAGCTAGAATTCAAACCTCTTCATTTGGCTTCTTTCACATAATAGTTTATGTTGGGTTGCTTCTCTGGGCTTAGGGCCTTGAGAAATTTTTGTGTCTGTTGCTTATTGAAAAGGAGCTGTCTCCATCCACTCCTGTATGGAGCCCAGGTGCCTTCTATTAACACGTAGGTCTTTGTCAGGTCCCTCGGGAAGGCAATCCCACCCATGGCTCAGCTGCCTTTTAAAGCACATGGTTTCACATACTTGAAACATTATTCAAATTCTAAGTATCTGACAAGGAATATCTTACTCACTTGCTATCAAAAGCTCAATTGAGGAAAAAAGAGGAATCTGTTCTAAAGGTGAGCCACCATTTCCCTGGACTGGCCAAACTCTTTTCTAGCAAAGTATTGTGTCCTGGACTGGATTACTAAATCCTTGTGTAATTATTTAACTCAATTTATATCTGAACCTTATACTATCTACTTAAGTTGAGGGACACTAACAGAGGCAGCCCTATGACATGCATTGCTGTTTCCAATATAAGGATATTGTTCATTGTAGTAACAAAATGTCTTTTTTATGAGGAATGACAGAGAAATCACTGAGCTTCTTCCAGGAATATTGTTCCCCCAGGGACACATGGAACATATAATTTATAAGCTCCAAAATAGTAAATTCATGATTTGTTATCAGAAAATATGCTGGGAATTACATGAAGTACTTTATATTCTAACTGATCACTTGACTATATAATCTTTTCTAATCATAATGTTCCCATTTTTAATCCACTTATTTAAATTGTTTTCTCCCATGACTTCAGTATTTAAAGAAATAAACATTGCAGAGAGCAGTAAGAGAATAAGCCTGATTTAAATATACCTGGACTCATCTTCCTTCCCCCTATTCCTTTAGTCTCTTTATAGCTGTTTCTTCAAAGGAGAAATTTAGGATGCTCATTGTTTCACTGAGAAATAGTAATCTCAATTACAAATTTCCAAATAACATGGTCAAATAAATGAAAACTTTCTTATATAATTACCTACATAAAACATTTTTGATCTCCCATCCTGAAGCATTATTACTTATATTCTGTGTGTGTGTGTGTGTGTGTGTGTATATATATATATATATATATATATATATATATATATATATATATATGATAGTTTTAATTGCCTCAATACTAACTCACAGTTTAAACTCTTCCTACTGGGATTTCATCCTTAAAAAAGAAAAAGAAAAAGAAAAAGAAACCCAAAGACCATACATGTCCTCTAGTTGACAAATCTAGTAATTTTTTTTTTTAAAGATTTTATTTCATTATTTTAGAAAGAGGGAAAGGGAGAGAGGCAGACAGGGAGAGAGACATCAATGTATGGTTGCCTTTCACCTGCCTCCAGCCACAGACCTGACTGGAGACCTGGTTTACAACCTGGTTATGTGCCCTGGCTGGGGAATCAAACCTGTGACCTTTGGGTTCACAGGCCGGCACTTTATCCACTGTGCTACCAGCCAGGGCCAAATCTAGTAATTTTTAAATTATTCTTTTCTATATTTTTATTTTAATAACACCTCTGTCGACCACTTCCTCCATCTTGAAACTGTCTTTACCTTTGATTTTTTCCCCCCTATTACACTTGGAAACATTTGTTCTTGCATTTAAAATATTTATTTGAGGGGATACTATATGTTAGGCAAAATGCATAATGCAAATTCTTTATCTGCCTTATCCTTTAGTGCTCTATTTAGTTTTGCTCATCACACCAAAGTTTGTTCCCAGTTCTCCTCTTTCTGCTTTTGCACTTTTTCCCTGGGAGGGCCCGCTTACTAGTGTCTTCCCGCATCTACAGCACGAACCTTGCATCCCCAACTTGCATATACACTACGGCCATTGAACTCTGAATATCCTTTCCTCTCTTGCACCAGTTGCTGCTTGTGACCTTTTTCATTCTCACAGTGCCCAAGACTTGATACCTGAGTATATAGTCTTAGTGTTTTACATCACGTCTAACCAGTTGTGAAATGCTTTGTCTTCTGAAATATAGCTCACTCTCCATTCCTCATACTCCAGCCTGGCTCTGCCCTCCTCCCCTCACATCTAGTTCATTGCCACAGCTCAACTAGACACGCAGCCTTCACGGGGGGGTCTCTCTGTTCCCTCCACCAATTCATCCCACACACCATCACCTCAGCAATCTTTCAAAAGCACTGCTGTTGCTGTATCACGAGGCTGCTCAAAGGCCTTCCAGCCCCCTCCTCATAGTTATAAAAAAGTTCTATTTACCTTTATATTTAGAATGTCTAAATTGATTTTTTGATCTTTGGAGAAAACTGCTAGACAAGTACAGAGTACAGACAAAGGGAAAATTATGTTCATATCTTCAATTCAAATTGTTTTTCAATAAGAAATGACAATGGGTAAAATTTCAGCCTGAGTGAGGCTCATTTTTTTAAATGCAACTGGAAAGAAGGCAAAAAGGCCCACGTGAGCATCATTAATCGAGGAAATTGTGTCCACAGGGGTAAAGAGAGGCTTTGCAGCCTCCTCAGAGGTCTGGGGAGCAGGTGAGGTAAAAATCACGGGCATTGCCTACAGCTCTGCTCCCTTTGGTCAGAGGCAAGCTTGTGCCATCTCTGCAGCTCATCTGCCACTCAGCGCTTTCTTTCTGAGCATATTCGTTAATGACAAAGACCCCTCTTGTCACATTCACTCTGCCACATGTAATTAAGTTCCCGCCTCCCTTTAGAAAGTTCACATCAGCAGATGATCAGCTGGACCCCGTCCAGCTGGAAAAGCATCCAATTCTGGAGGCAATAAAGGGAATCAGAGAGAGGGAAAATGAGGAAAAATAATCAGAATTTTCCCATAAATGCCTTGAAGAAATGTTTGTATCTCCGACGTCCTCCTAGTGTCTTCTCTGCAAAAGTTCCCTCTCACACCATGGGGGAATACAAGGGTCTTTAGTGAGCAGTAGGGAGAAACAGTGTTCCCGAAGGCACTAGAATAAGAAGGCGTGGCTTCTCATTTCTCTCAGCCTTTAACTGTGAAACCATGGCAATGCAACTTCATTTCCTTGAACTTAGCTTTTCATCATTAAGGTGGAGTACTTTTGCAGCAGTAGGAAGGAATAAACAAAATTAGAAGTATGCTGAAATATCGGTAGCATGCCTTGCACTAGGACTATATCCTAAAACATATCCTTGTCATTGTGATTTTACAAGAGAAAAGTCATCTGCCTCGCAACAAAAGTTTTTGCAAAGAGAGGCACTTCCTTATTTACTTGAGAGATTATCTTTTTTGTGCCTGTTCCTGTTTCATGGTCTCTTGTGCCTATGTTCTTTTGAGATATTGAGGATTCTCTAGCTTCATTTTGATAAACAGAGCTTCTCTGATGCGCACCACTTTCAGTAGAACAATGCGCACTGCACTGAGTTTCAGGTGTTAGGCATGGCAGAGAGAGTTCGTTTCCTTTTCTTTAGAGACAAAGGCAGAGGAGCCTAAAAGCAGAAGTCTCTAGCTCTCTCAATTTGCTGTTTGCTCTTTCTTTCATCTACCTTTTAGGTACAATTATCCTGGTCAGAGGCAGACTAAACTAAGGGAAGGGAAACCACGGGAGGCAGGAGAGCGCACACATCTTTGCTTCAGCTTGGCCCTGCAGCAGCCCCTTCTAGCTTGCTCTTCAGCTCAAGATAATGCTGATCAGATGTAAAATAAGAGACCATGAATGCCTCACTACTTCTTAGCATAAAGCAACAGCCAATACTCATTTCTGTTTAAACAAAATATCCCTGTTGGCATGGCCTTGAGAGATGGAAGTACTACTTAGTGCTAACCTTGACTCTGGACAAGAGAGAGAAGAAAAAAACACAAAGGAATCTTGGAGTTGGCTAATCTTCGTTTCTGCTGCTGCAAAACACAGGCTCTGTGGGCCCATGAGTGTCCCTTTGCACTGAGAATGAAAAAATGAATATTTGATGTGAGTAAATACAAGCCTTTTAGTGATTTGCTGTTGCTCAAATTTAAGGCATGAATAATGCTCAAGGAATCTTCTTATTTTCTCAGACAGGCTAGTGTTTATGTAGGGAAAGCAGGCCACCTGAGGAAAGAATGTCCTGGCTCTTACAGATTATCAATATCAATATCTCCACCCGCAAGCATGATAACAAGGCTTTTCAGCTACTGAAGACAATAAAAAATGGATGCTTTTCTGAGGATGAGAGAGGGGAAGAGAAAAGGTATAATGTGTTATAACGGTAACTTAATTCTGCATTTGTCACTAGTGCTTTGTGTTTGGAGCTCAGGACTTAGAGCTGATGTCTTTCCCTTAAGAAAAACAGCAAAAATTATATGTGAGGGTCTTTATTTCAACAATATCTTTTATTTTAAGATCTATGTACTTCAGAAACATCAATCAGTCGGGCCTCTAAAGCACTATTTAACACATGCACTTTCTGTGGGAAATAAGCAAGAAATAGCACATGTAATTTGTTAGAAGCCAGACAAAAAATGGAATTTATAGGTGGTAGATGTAAGAAAGAGGCTGATAACACTTAGGTTAGAAAGAGTCACAAAAAGAAGAATCTGCAGGTGAGAATAAAGTGCTAGTCTGAGGTGGCGGGGACAGGTCAGGGTTAGGGCCTGTCTAATTTTTGTAATCTTTAATTGTATATTGGGGAAAAGTCGGATTCTTGAGCCAAGCTACATGCAGCTGAGGTTTCTGTGACTACCCATGTATATCTCTGGAGAACCTATGGATCATATTTATGGCTTTTTTTTTTTTTTTTTTTTTTTTTGCTAATACAGTCACAGATCCACTTGAGAAGAGATCTCTGTCTTTCTGCATATTCAAGATCTGCAAAAGTATCTGCAGCCTCAAAAATAAAAAGAAATAAAAATTGACCTTTTATAGGTCTAGGAAAACAAGGGTGTGCTAGAAACAAGGCATTTAAGACAAAAATATGCTGGGCTTATTTTTTCAACTGTACAATTTCCTTCCATGTTAGACAATGATAAAATCGGGCATGCCAAAAATGCATATTTACCTCATATTTTCTTTCCTGTGTACAGTCACATACATTTCGTAGACTCTCCCTTGGGGAATGGCCCCAGCAGGAATCAGCAAGCTTACCCCTGAAGAGCAAAAGAGAAAAGAAGTCACACAAGATTTAGGAATCAAAAGGAAACTTCCCAGAATGCCTTTGAAGCAAGTGAAAGGAGTGAGATTTTGTGGCCATGTAGCCATAAGCCTGCTTTTTCTCTAAAGACATGTAAATATTCATGCCTGCCTTGCTTTTCTTCCTTATTGGCCTTATTTGTTACCATAGCTTTCTGTGAACTGTTCTGGATTGAAAGAAATGATGTAATTTTTAAAACTCTTCTTTTATGTAAGGACTAGACAGATGGTTCCACTGTTGTTTCCCTTGTAAAAGGAAGAGAAGACCAACAACTGCTCTTAAAATTTCAAACAGCTGCAATGATGCATTGTTTCTAATTTTAAAACATCCTCATAAGATTCAAAGTCAGAGAAATACTAACTTCAACAATATCAAAGAGCATTTATTTCTGAAATATCTGGTTAGCATCAATGTTTTTCTGCAACAAAATAATAATTGGTGAAGAACTCCTTTCATCCATCCTACATAGCTCCAGAAAGTAAACAGTTTCTGCGAGTCATAGTCACAGCCCTTCAAGTAGGTTTTAACTTAGTTGCTAATTAGTGCCACTCTGTAGGACTATTGGATTGATGTCTCTTCCAGTTACTGTGCCTGGAGCAGTGGTTTGCAGTGTGCCTCAGAATCACCTGGAGGACTTGCTAAAACATGGATTACTGGAGCCTGCCCCCTGAGTTTCTTTTTTTCTTTCTTTCTTTCTTTTTGAAGATTTTATTTTTATTGTTAGAGAGAAGGGCAGGGAGGGAGGAAGAAGGGGTGAGAAGCATCAATGTATGGTTGCTTTTCACCTGCCTCCAGCTACGGACCTGGCTGGAGACCTGGCTTGCAACCTGGCCATGTGCCCTGGCTGGGAATCAAACCAGCAACTTTTGGGTTTGCAGGCTGGTGCCTATCCACTGTGCCACCAGCCAGGACTCCAAGTTTCTGAATTTATAGTTCTAACAAAACTATACCCTTTTGTACCTTTAGTGAATTGCCAGGTGACACCAATGATTGTGGTCTGTGGGCCACACTATAAGAACCACTGGTCAGCTCCACTTCAGTGCCACCTTAGAGAATAATTCTGGATGGTTAGCAAACTGAAGGTATTTGGATTTATGATTTCATGATTTTATTCCAATAGATGCAGCTTATTTCAATTCAATAAAAACAGAGCACCATTGTGAGTATAGTGTTTGGCACTGTTATGAATGCCAAGAAGTAAAATGTAGGGTTCTTATCTTTTAATAGCTTACAATTTAATTAGCAAGGAAATTGAATGTGCCAAATAAATGCAGGACAGTAAGAAAACTTGCCTGGTTATGTTGGAAAGTCTCAAGAATAAAGACTGGAGAACTAGGAGGAGTTGTTATCCAAAGGCCTTTGTGTAAGAGGTTGAAAATGTTGAGTCATGGCTTGGGAAGGTAAGTAATGTGAGAGTTGTGCAACTGTAGGAAGTAGAAGGGGCACACTAGTATAGTAAATGGCTTATCAAGGTACAGAGTGAAAGTGGGCAGACCACACATAACGCCACCACACCTCAGTATCTTTAGTCCAATGGGAACGATAATATGTACCTTTGTGTTTATTATGGGGATGAAATAATATTATGGATGTAAAGTAGCAAGCACAAGGCCTGTCACATTTTAGGTAACTACTGTTACTCTATTAAATAAAATATTGTATGTAAATTACCATTACCTAGAACATAGGAAGTATTTAAAATTGCTAGTTCTCGCCACTTGATAAGTCTTTATAATAATTAATCTATGAAAAAAAGACGGCTATAGAAATGTCAAGGCAGAATTCAGTGAATATGATTAAAAAAAAGTCTTGTGAATAATACAGCATGTTATGACCTATTCATTCGATAGACTATTAAAAATACATTTTAAATGATTTTTTAAAATATTTTATTCATTATTTTTAGACAGAAGGGGAGGGAGGGAGGGAGGAAGAAAGGGAGAGAAGCATCAATGTATGGTTGCCTTTCACCTGCCTCTGGCTACAGACCTGGCTGGAGACCTGGCTTTACAACCTGGTTACGTGCCCTGACTAGGGGGGAATCTAACCAATGACCTTCGGGTTTGCAGGCTGGTGCCTTATCCACTGTGCCACCAGCCAGGGCTAAAATGATTTTTAAGTGCATGCAAGAGTATGGGAATTAATGAGAAAAAGGTGAATAAGCATTTTATATATGATTACAAGTCTGTAAAATGTATAAAAATAATATTCTATTAAGTATTTTAGTTTATTAATATGTACTTTTAAAGATATGAAATGAAAAATTGCAAAGACATTAAAATGGGGGACTGAATAGAGGAAAAATCAAAGACAAGTTCATATTTGGACCTGAAAACCAATTGGTTCTGTATGTTGGCTGTATGGCTGTTGACACATTATATTGTCCTGTGTCACATAAAGACTTTAGGTCAACCAAATTGCTTCTTATTGTTACATTTGCAAAATGTTCAATCTTATCTAAAAGAGCTAAATTTATTGATTCATAATCCATTAACCTTCTCATAGTTCTAAACTCACTACTATTACTGATTAATGAATACCAAAGTTTAATAAACACTATCAGTCACTAACTTAAATTCGCCATTTACGATCTTTATCAGGGGGTTCTCAGTGGATAGGTGCCGGCTTTCGAACCCAAAGGTCACTGGTTCAATTCCCCAGCCAGGGCACATAATGAGGTTTTAAGCCAGGTCTCCAGCTAGGTCCATAGCTGGAGGCAGATGAAAGGCAACCATACATTGATGTTTCTTTCCCTCTGCGTCCTTCCCTCTGCCTCTCTCTAAAAATAATAAATAAAATCTTTAAAAAATCTTTATGGAACTTATTCTATAGAAGCAGATAACTAAATAATAAAATAAAAACTAAATACTACAAAATGACATGATGAAACTCTGTTCTTATATAGCTATATCAGAAACAAGAGTGGGTATTCTATAAAACCTTGAGGCTAAAGACTGTAATAAAGAGTTAATAAATAAAGATTTAATGTCTGTCATGATGTCCTCTGGTCATCATACTAATTTAAAAAATTAGTATTCTGAAGTATTGCTTCCTATAGTGAATTGGAACTGAACCAACTGATATGTTTTCTAATTAATTTGTCCTTTTAAAGTGCGATGACAACAGCGAGAACCACTGGCTAGAAGTGCCTTCAGAAACTCTGTTAAAAAGGAGGTCAAAGACAGTTCTAAATTATACCTTGGCAGAAAATTGTGAGTGCAATATTTATAGAGCAAGTGCTTTTAGAATTGGTTGGCGGAAGATGAATGGTTTTGCTGATTTTGTCCAAAGCAATGTAGATTTACAGAAAAAGTAGATCTGGGTTAGGTAGGCTACATTTAACTTCTCAGCCCTAATGAAAACAAATGAAAAAAGACTTTGGTACAAAAATATGTTGTAAAGCCCTGTCTTTGCGATTTAAACCGTTAGGAATTACCTGAATTGGGAACAATAAGATGGCCCCCAAGAGAGTTGAAGGTGCCAAACGCAGTACAGGATGGATCAGTCTGCCTTGCCAGGCTCTGACTCTTCAGGTTGAGGGTCTCATTCTCCAACAGGGACTGAGTCATCTGAGGGGACAGCTTTGATGCAAACTCGGAGAGGTCATCCTGGGGGGTGACAGCACCGGAGGTGTTGTACACCTTAATTTTCAGGTTAGGCAGTGGGTCCAGAATGGGAGAGTTGGTCATGGGGATTTTGTCTGAGACATCATGCAAGGCATAGACTGGTCCCCTGTACATGGCTGCAGCTGATGTGAGGTCTGGAGGTACTGCCAGAATATCTGAGTTGGAAAGAGAAGAGAAGCCTACTTGAATTCTTCATTCAGTCAACTGCCATTAGTCCCCTCTCCCCTGGACACTTTCTGAGTCAAATGCAAAGAAACTCAGCAAATATTAGAGAGGTATAGGTAGTACATTGTTGCTGAAAATAGGGCAACTGGACAACCAAGATGCATTTTATCATTGGTTGCAAATAAGTAGACAGGTTCTATATTCTGCCTTGAAATCTAGTCATTGCTCTGAAGTATTTGGTTATGTCAACAGATGAGATTCCTAGACAGTGATCCTCACTAGGTGACTATAGGTAATAGTTTCCCTTGCCTAGACCAGGTTTTGGTTCATTTGTAGGCCACTGTATTCATAGCAATACAAGATGTCTTGTCAAAACAGAGAAAGAGAGATTCAAGAATGAGTCTACCAGTCCATGTACTCTTTTCAAATAAAAGTTAAAAAGTATGACAGAGTTAACTGTTAGAGGAAAAAAAAAATCATGCACCTTGTCAACTTTAACTTGTTACATGAATGAAGTGAATTAATAATTATTAACAAAACAGAGCAAAACCCCTGCCTTCATGGGGTTTAATGGTCCAGCTAAAGGGGTGATTTCCCTGATGTTGAAGCCACATATAGGTTACTTATTTGCATAAGTTGCAGGTGTCAAGTGCAATACCAACCAACCTTGTCTTGCTGCCTTGATGTTCACAGGCTGAAAGCCTCCATTGAGTGCCGAAGAGTCAATAATATCAGACTCAAAGTCACGATGATTTTTCCGATACACAAATAGGGCCACTACTACTGAGATGGCCAGGCAAACAATCACAGCTATCACGATGCCAACATACAGAGCAATGTCATCCGAGTCAGGAGCAGCTAAATGGGAGAAGGAAACGTTGGACCAAATGGTTAGAGAAATTTCCCACAGCAAACAGATACACTGCTCTAATTTTTTCAGACATTTATTGCCTCTTTTATATGTTAATTTAAAATCTATTCCAAAAGCTATATAAAATAACTGTGGCCTTTCAGTAGAAAATTATCTCCGATTTCTTTTCCTTTCTCACTCGGCATCTCTCCACCCACACATCTATCTTAAACCGGGCTCCGTGTAACAGATGATTTATTACAAGGCATCAAAAGAAGCTGGACTAAAACCATCCTGACCCACCAGAGAAAAAAGCTTATTACTAATTTCAGGTGGAAAGTTTGGAAGGTGGCTTTCAATTCATTGATATTTCTTTAAAAACATGAAACATCAACATTCTGCTAGGACTATCTGGCATGTTCTGAATCTGTATATTTGTTGAACTGGAATATTTTCCTAGCATCCTTCCAAGTCATAAAATTACTTTCCATAGCACTGTTCTTGCTTTCCCCTAAATCAATGGATGTGGGTGGGTGGGAATAGAGTAGCTAAGCAAAGCAAATTCGAGGAGCAAACATGTTGGATCTTAAAGGTGTGTTTTTAGAAGACCCAGATCTGAAGAGCAGAGGTTCACACCAGTAACTCTAGGCTTTCGTACAGACTCAGTGTTACCTGTAAGAACCCTGAGCTTCTCACAGTCTTTTGGCAGAGATTTACATTTGAGCTACTCATTACTGGAATAAAATACAGCTCTACAGTGTACTGTGTATGATAAAGGCCTAGTTCAGTGATCAGAAAGGTTAGACTACTCCTGAAGGCAATTAAGTGTTTGATCAACACAGTGTGTGGTCAGATGGCCGGGTGTGTTTCTGAGTAAAGAGAGAAAAGAATTCCTGTAAATGTTGCATGTGGGAGCATAGAACATGCTTTGATTCAACTGCCAAAGGTGATAGAAGCTGATAAATAAAACAAATATGTAAACCTTTTCTGAATCCCATAGACATCTTTAAGTTTCTGTTTTTAGTTTTCTGTGACCCGCAGAATGATCAGCACAGTTCATTGAAGCCTCTCCTCGAGGCTCACCGTAAAAAGTGATTGAACAAGTATTTCAGGTGGTCAACAATAGCCTTCTTATGGTCAATTTTATCCATTGGCTGGGAGAATTTGCAGATTTGTAGGTCCCATGACCTCCAAAGAGTTGAGGAACCACGACTCTGTCCTAAGACTCACCCTGCCACAAGGTTTACATCATGAAGTGACTCTTCAATTGTTAGTGGCTCACAGAATCACTTCCACTCTCCTCTGACATATGGACAGTATAAAGAAATTCTGTGTTGGAAATCACTATGTCTCTTTTAGAGTTTTGTGTTTAAATGTACTGTAGGTGAAAGGATTTTTTTTTTTTTTCTTTTGAAACCACACCATTTTCCCCCAAAGTTTCCAGAATATCTGCTTTCCTAGCCACCCGGTTAATATTCACAGACACTTTCAGAAGCCGAATGACATCCCAAACATTCCTGCTTGTGTGAGTACTGCTTTCAAAGTGATGATGTCCCTGTGTGGCTGGGTTCTGTCTAAGGCCCCGCAGTAGCCCTCTGAACTCAGGTCAGAATATTATGTCAAAATCCTTACTGTTTTTACTTACTGTACCAGGCTGTAATTACTTACTCAACATTCATGATTTCTAACTCAATCAATCTGCATTTTCTCAACCCTTTATTTTTTAGCATTTGAACCCTGGCCTTTATTCATGTATATCAGCATATTTTAGGGTATGTTTTGTCAGCTCCTGGGACCTCAAACTTTGAGTGGTAAGCTGATAGATTTTAAAGGTGTGGCTGAAGCTTGAAATGACCCTTTCTTCTCTTCAGTTGTGAAAATCTAATTAGTTTTTCATGTTAACTATATTTGGTGCCTATTTCCTGTGTGCACATCTGTGATCTAAAGAAAAGTAAACTTGAACCAAGGACAATAACGTTAAAAGGTTATTTAGCAACATAAAAACCAAATATCAAACTTACAAGAAAATCCATATTCATTCTGGGTTCTCTGTTCAGTTGAAATAGGATAAATGAAACCTTGAAAAGAAACAAAAAAATGAAGCAAAAATGGAACAAAATCAAATTAATGAGGGAAACAAAACAAGAAGCATGGAAAATGTTTAATTAAAAGAGAAGGAAAAGAATCCTGTGGTCCTTTAAAATTCTGGTTCAGTACCGATTTAGGATTTTGCATCTCCTGTCTGCTCTGGAGTCTCGGTAAGAATTAATAACCAGGCAGATTGAATTTCAGAGCAAAAACTGGTCTCGAGTCACTAACTTTGGAGTGCTTAAAGTCTTTCTTTTATTGAGCATAAACTCTAATGGATCTAATTTATTTCAGACATCATGGGTCATTAGCATAAGGAAAATCTTTTTTCCTTATCCCTGCCATATGCTTTAATTCCCACGACATATTCAGTAAGACTCTAAACAGTTTTTTTCTTTTTTATTAAATCATAACAGCTTGCTCTTGGTCTAATAGAACTGAAAGGGACCTGTTGTCATTGGTCAAAGGTTAAATACCCATTTACTGAGCTGAGCCACAACTACCTCTCCCTGCTCCATTTCAGATTCATCTTTTTGGATTTTTTGTTGTTTCCTGCCCTCTCCACTTAATAGGAATCCAATAGGTTTTGCCCAGGGATTGGGCAGTTTGTCAATGTGGTGGAATTGGATGCTTTTTATTTGAAATCATTAAAAAATCAATAGCGCCTAGAGGTTGTAAAGTTATTTATTTTAGGGCTTCAGAGAGACAGTGTAAATTGGGCAAAGTGAAAACCTCATCTCAACAACAAATGCAGAAAAAACTAGCTGTTTAGCAATTTTATTTTTCTTTCTTTTTAGGATATTCCAAGATAGGAAATGGAAAATGAGAGTAATAATAATAATTAATAAAATATTAATGTGAAGTAGAAGATTAGGAGAAAAGGTGAAAAGATGTGAAACAGAAACTTTGAACTAACAAAAAAAAAAAAACTATGGAAATGTTTAAAGTACAACTTAGAACTGGCACAGTTTCCTAATATTTAATATGCTGCAACATGAGTTCATCAAATGATCTGGCACCATTTGGATTAATCAAATGAAGATGAATAAGAAGCATGTGAATTAAACTTTCCTCGTGATACCCAAGGGCAAAAATGTAGAGAATCTATAAGAATCGCAATTAATTGGCTTAAAATTAAACATGTGTAAGGCTTTAATTTTAACGGTAAATCTAAATCGTGCCTCAGATGGATTTTTTTGTAGTTTGCAGAACACTCAGTTCTTACAAGCTATTTACCTATTTGGGGGAACTAATTCTGGAGAAACATGCAGTGCTCTCTTAATGAAAGGGAGGTTTGCTGCCTCACAGACAGGTTTGCTCGGAATTAATATTTAATGCTTTATTTTAGAGCAATGATTGCAGCCTCCAACTCAGTTTTATAAATATTATATTCCTTATTCCAGGGGTCTGAGTCCATGCATGGGATTTGATTTTCATTTTAAACACTTCTGTCTGGTAATAACCTTTTTCCATTTGTATTCTATGAACTCAATAATAGGACACCTGGGACATAAACAGGCACTAGAGAAAAGGTTATTTCTTTTTGAAACCCAAAGACTTAAAACAATGCAAGTTTCAGTGCTGGGAGAGGAGACCACATCATGGATGTTGTCATTTTGGTAGGGTTGATGTTAAAGAGGGATGTCAAAAGAGTTGTTTTAGCAGGTGAGAGGGCCTGGAAGTTAGTGTAAAATAGGGTATTTGGGGATGATCGGATGTTCACCATAGAAATCTTGATAAGAACCAGTGAGTGCCTGCTGGAGTGAGCAGGAGTGCTGGAACTTATAAAGGGAGAAGCCTATCTCAAGAGAGGGCACAGGCTGAAATTTCTCTCTGCGAAGTGGTTCTGGATTTCCCTAGGCTTTTATCCCTACTCCCCAGTAAAATCCCTGTTCCTGACAGGCAGACCAGGAAATAATAAAAAGAAATTTTATAGTTTTGATTTTAATCTCAACTTTCCCATATTATGTAGTAGATCTAGGCAATTTAAATATATTGGTAGCTTGTGGTTTTTATCTGAAGCTTACATTTTATTGCAGGCACAGAACTAGAATTCATTCATTCATTCATTCATTCGATAAATACTTTGGAACTTTAAAACTTTTATAGATGCTGGGTTCAGTATTAGCCACAGGGGTGCAATGGCAAATCAGATGGGAAAGGTTCCTGCTTTCATTCTAGTTTAACAGAAAACAAACATTTCAAATGCTGAAAAAAATCTTTATAAAAAATAAAACAGTTAGTGAATTGGCACCAGCCTGTGAACCCAAAGGTTGCTGGTTCAATTCCCAGCCAGGGCACATAACCAGGTTGCAAGCCAGGTCTCCAGCCAGGTCCATAGCTGGAGGCAGGTGAAAGGCAACCATACATTGATGTCTCTCTCCCTCTCTGCCTCTCTTCCTCCCCCTTTCTCTGAAAATAATAAATAAAACCTTAAAAAAAATTAAAAAAAATAAGAAGAATGTAATGTGATTGGAATCAAAAGGACGACACCAAACTTAGGAAGTCAGGAAACAATTTTGTGTTGAAATGAAGCCTGAGCTGAAAGTTGAACAATGAGAAAGGATCAGCCAAGTGAACGATCAGGAGGGAACCAGGGTCCATGGGGAGGGAAACAGTGGTTGGAGGGCAGGGAGATGACAAAGGGACAATCAGAGGGCTGAGCAGAAGCAAGATCATGTAGGCCTGGTGGTTCATGATGAGGCATTTCAAATTTATTTTAAATGAAGTGCAAATCCTGTGATCGAATGTAATTTAGAAAAGATCATTTTGGTTTCTCTATAGGTCATGGAGAGCAAAGTGACAGCATTTTATGGTAGTTTCTACAACAGGTATATCAATATATTTGATGAAGTGTTTGCCTATGAGATTGTTGGAAGATAAAATAGAAAAATAAAAGTCTCACTAATCGTTATTCCTCACAGTTGATTAGGACCAATCTAGCCAAACTGTTATTTTCCTACATGGGAAAATTTAAAACAGACCAGTATTCAACATACTCAGCAGTGGTTCAACACCCCACTTTACTCTGTTATGGAAACACCGATAAAGGGTTTTGGAAGGCCACTCTGTGAAACTTTTTCCATCTGTTTCCAGACACTGCTGCAACTATAGAACTAAAAAGCACCACTTAGGAGGCTGGGTATCAGAAAAGAAGGGGATTATTGTTCATCCCCTAAATAGGGGAAACAGAGTCACTTTCTCAAGTTTATTTTTATACTTCTCCATCTGATCCATCTCTCATGAAACCACAGGAGACATTTTCTCCTGCTAGTGAGGGACTCTGCTAAGTGTCCCTTTCATTATTGCTGCTCTGTTAGCAATAATGAAAAATAATATCTCTGGTAGAACAGTGCCAAATAATCATTTTCAGTGTCACTATCGATGGCCTGATTCATAATTCAGAGATTTCAGTTACTTTTCCTTATTACTAGAAACTAAGGCCTGTTGAAAAAACATCAGGACTGTTGGTCAAGGCAGTGAAATGGAGTGGACTTTATCCTGCCTCTGCTCGCTCTTTAACCAGAGGAGTGTGATCAAACCATTGCACTTCCTAAAGCATCAGTTCTCTCATCTGTGTAAGTATAGGAATAATCACTTTCACACAGTTGCAGCCAGGAGAAATGAGATGTGTAAAATACTGGTATCTAGCAAGTGATCAATAAAGGACAACTGTATCAATATCATTATGATGCACATTATAAGTACACTGAGATGCTGAGTTTTTCATAGGTTTTATTTGTGGAGTTGAAGAAACCTATTATTTAATGAGTGACTTTAGGAAATTTGTTTGAATTTCAGATTCTTTAGTCATTACAGAGACAAGAAGCCCAGTTTTTCTGAGAAGCCATGAGCAATGCACTCTTCTGAGTACTGTATACTTTTTCACTCTCTCCTTTTAAAGAGGCTTATTCCTGGTCTTTGTGGCTTCTGGCAAAGATGTAGTGGCATGTTTCAGAAGCAAATTTCCAAGACCAGAGTGCAACTCAATGCTAAAATGGTTTCTCATCCAGAGTCGGTGCCACTTCGGAAGGGGGGTGGGTTGGAAATGGGGAAAGAGGAGTGTTCGTGGGCTGTCATAATGACTAGAAGGTTGTTGGTGGCATTTTGTGAATGAGGGCTAAAGTTACTAAATGTCCTGCAATGGGAGGAATAGTCTTGCCATGAAAGAACTGGCTGGAACAAACACAGCTCTACTGATAGCAACTTTCAAAATCATGTTTCTTGGACTGACAGAAGGAGCTGGAGCCCTGGGCGCTGGGAAGGAAGGATACAGGGCTTGTTCCATTGGTTGCAGTAGCCTCAGTAGCAGCAATTAGCACAAACCAACCCACAAAAGTGCTTCTGCTATGGGGCATGCTAATGCCCTATGATCTCCTGGTTTTGTTTTTTCATAATTTGAATTCTTTGAGGGGTGGGGAGTGGTAAGTTTAAAGAACATGTGTTTTTCAATGAAGTGATTTTTCTCACTTGGAAGAAAAGGGATTGGAAGAGGTTTCATTGTGGAGAAAAACTGAGTTAAAGTATGAACAGTTTGAGAACCAGAGCAATCAGGCTGTCTTAAGCAATTACTGAAATGCTCCTTCTGCCAGAAAGCCATCTCATTATTGCTCAAGACATCATTTTGAGAGGTTATCTAGTCCAGCCCTTTTCAGATGAGGAAACTAAATCCTGAAATTAAGAAGTGATACATTAAAGTAAGCAAAAATGTTGAGACTAAAATTTGATTTCATCTTCCTGTAAAGTCCAGGAGGTGAGAATTTGCATTGTTCATCTCTGGCTGGCTCCATTTACATTTGTGTTGATTGTAGATTTGGATTGTCAGCATAACAATTTTGTGGCTGGTGGTGGCAAAGTGACTTGAAGAAAGTGACTTTTTCTAATTTACACAAAGTCATCCTTAAGACTAGAGATGGGCTTGCCCCTATTTTTCAGTTGCTGTCCAATGGTTATAAATGATGAGAAACCATGCCCAAGTACCTTAAAAAGAAAAAGAGCTTTCCTTGGTTTTATACTGTAGTAACATGGCTTGTAATTGCTCAGTTTGCACCCAAACATAGCCTATTGGGTGGGTTTATAGTTGAGAAATCTCAGGAACATTGCCAGAAACCACAAATAAATAATTTCTCCAATAAACAGCCACTGGCTTGATCATTCGAGTCTTCAAAAAAAAAAATTCTTTTCGTGCTTTATGGATGATAAGCGATAGCCAAAAATGATCATGATTCTATGATTAATTTTTTACAAAGATAAACATTTGTATGCCATAGATAATATTTTAATAGAAAAATTATCAAGGAAATCTATTGACATGAGAAATGTCAGAACTTCTGAGCATCACTAGGCAGATTTATATTCCTCAAAACATATCTATGCCCTAACACACAAACCTCTCCCCCACTCAAGGCTGTTGGAATTAATATAGATCAGGGATTAGAATTTCCTACTATAACCTTTTTTTTTTTTTTTTTTTTAATCTGTAGACTAAGGAGCAGGAGCACAGAGTGTTCAAGAGACTTTCTAACATCACAGAGCTGGTGAAACAGCAGACAGGGTATTCAGCTCTTGAGATAACCCCCAACAGTCTTTTTAAGTGTTGTCTTGGCTTTAACTAGTACATTTAAATGAAGACAGACAAAGTCATATTAGAAAAGGACTTTGATATGTTCATGACCCACTTTACATTTCAGTGGTTGAATGAGGCAATTTTTTTCTTAAGTGAAACAACTCCAAACAGCGTCTTTTGTTTCAAGCATGAGATAAGGGAAGAAGTGGACCAAACTTGGGTATTTCTATTCTAAGCTAACTGGTCAGCCAAACTAGAATAACATATCTGTAACAGATGATCACTGCATTGTATTTGGCATAAAACTCTGCAATAAATAGATTTTTAAGAGAAACATTGCTTTCCTCAAATGATCCTTACAGGAAAAAAGGAATAAACATCAATAATTGGAGGGCTACTACCCATCAGAAGAAACGCATTTTAAAGCAAAGAAAGATGATGTACAACTGCTTCCACCATCCAAGAGCCCATGAAAAAGAAGTATTTCAAAATGAGACAGATTTCATTTGAGTTTATATGTTGGCTATTACACCAGCTTACTGTGGGCACTGGATGGGCTGATTTAATTTTGTTTCTCAGTTTTTTCCTTTATAAGACAGAGCTATTATTAGGGTGGAATTTTATAAAAGTGTTCCTGCTTGCCTACAAAATTTACTCATTATATTTCAATATAAAGCTTCCTCTATGACCTTAGTGCATAGAAATAGATTTTATAATATTGTGAGAATTTAAAAAAGTAGAGGATAACTCACATCTCACATGGGGTCAGAATGTAAATTATGAGTATAACTCAATTATAATTTATGAAAGCATTATGTTCTAAAAAGGTACATATTTTTAAATCATCAAATTTTGAACTATATAAAAGTCATTATCTAAAGTAGAGTAGATGACTTCAAAAGATGTCCTCATTTTTATGAAGTTAGGATTAGAAAAGCCTCTATTCTTGGTGGACTTTTCCTTTCCTTAATCTAGCTGCTTGATCTTTCTTTTTGCTGGTGACTTTACCCTAAGCCAAAATATGTGATTTTTCTCACCCAGATTACATTTTTATGATGCAAGTGTTCTTATTAAAACCTCAAGGGCCATTCAAAATAAACATGTCCAGGTTTTGTTTTTTTTTCCTTTTAGGTCAGTTCTTATCTAGCAAACCCATCAGGAATGTACTAATGATGTCAAAGGTCAGGTCAGTCAAAGATACTCAGGTCATTTGTTATAATTTACCACCCTTCTGAGGTTTTATTTATTGACAGGAGCTTAAAGATCTCCAAATAAATGAATACATAAATTCTAGGACATGCCATCAAAAATTGAAACAAACATTTGCTTATCACTGATGTCAGTTACTAAATTGCTATCATACGTACTTCAGCTCCAGCCTGCACAGGATAGCAGGCCATCCTCACTAAACTGATCCACAGCCATTTTCCTGACAGTAACAACCACACCCTCTGAAGATGAATAACTCAGAATTAACCTCACAGGATGTAAAAAAGTCTTATCTTGTGATTCACAGACAGTGAAGAACATGTCTGAAACTTAGTTCAACAGCTGTGTCAAATCAGCTACCCAAGTGTTTTTAATGAAGTAGCATCTACCCCCATCAATGTTCCTTAAGAAGAATAATGAAGTATTAAATCCAGAGGCAATGACATTATAATCCATGGTAGTACAGTCATCTGCTAGAAAAATGACAAAGTCCCAAAGAGGCTGATTTCTAGCAAACATCACCTCATCTGCTGGAGTTTTAGGCAAAAAAGAAATGTAATTGAAAGCTTTGGCCCTGCACTCCTATGATTTGAAAAAGTCCACACTCAGCTGTGTTTGTAAAAGGTGGCACCTTTCTTGAATCCCTAAAAGGTTCCTTTCCATCACAGAAGCTGAAGACCTTGCATTTGTCCGAGTCGCGGCTCCATAGGTGTTCAGCAGGTTTTTGCGGGTTACAGTTTCTAACCACATCCCTCCTTTCAAAAGTAGGAAAATGTTTTACCGGTAAGAAGAAAGGCAAAAGCAAACTGCACTTATTACACTGAAGACATCAGAGCACTATGTTGGGCAGCCAGTCCACATAGAGAATATTTATTTGCCAGGTGCTACGCATATTGTGGACTTTATGAACAGGGCTATGACATCCGCTTCTTCCAGACTGTAGATAAAAGCACTCACTGTCTGCACTCACAATTATGCGTTCCCTATCAAACTGCTGTGTTGACAAGAATTTCACTAGAAACTGACTAGCACCTTCTCAAATGCCTATTATGGCGGTCATAAACACATCATTCTAAAGTCAGGAAGAGGTTATTTGTAAAGTAAATTATTTCTTCACATTAAATGCACCTGGGATTCTAGGGGACCTGGTATGCAGTGTGTCCACATCACAATTTACACACGGAGTTTTGCCATTTCCTCTATATGTGAGTATTAAAAGCTGTGTGACATGTAAATTTTTTAATGAGTAGAAAGTGCTAAATTTGCAGGCTACATAATGTTTTAATATCCAGAAGTCAGGAAGTTCACTGATGCAGACACAATTCCAGGCAGTTCTTGTTTGTAAATTGCAGTTTTTAATTTGCCTACTGTGGCAGAAACCCTCTTCAGTAAGAAAGAGTAATTCTAAATTCAGATTAGAGCTGTTACATATCTGTATATGGGATGCCAGTCTTCAAATAGGATTGAAAATGAAAGTCCTTAGGAATAATTTAAGGATTTACTAGTAATGTAATAATCTAATTGAGCATATTCATTAATATATATAAAACACCATTTCTGGACTAAGCCACATATATAGCCCTTGGATTGATGTTTTGAAAAAGAAAAATGTAAGCATGGATTAAACCATTACATACCAAACATGACAAAGTCGATCTTACTACATATTTATGATAGAGGTCATAAAAGTTCAAAATTGTCAGGTCTTGGTAATACAATTGTATTTCAACATAAAAGGTAAAAAGGTAAATATGCTTATTGGCTTAGCATTTTTAGAGATTGTCCTAAGTGCTTTTTTTTTCCTGTATCTTTTTCTCTGTGTCTAGGGTTCTCTCTCTGTCTTTCTTTTTTTCTCTCTCTCTTTTGCCAGACCATTTAAAATAAACCCTATTTCAAAGTAAATGGCAAAACCAGGGGTCACTTTCATGTAATTTTAGGAATGATATTAAGAAACATAAATGGCAACAGACCTTCTATTACTACCTTCTGAATAAGATACATTATTCTGCAGTATTAAGTAAAAACAATCTTACCTGTTATTAATGTTGTTTCTCAGATCAGACATATCAGACACAAGTGTTCAGTTACTTTCACTAGTGAAAAATACTCCAAGTCATCTACCTTCTGCATACCAAAGGATTTCAGTTTTTAATTTATTTTTTAAATTAACAATGTGATCATAAACCAGAAACATTCAACTTCTTTCTGGGATGTTCAGAGACTCCGATGGCGTGTAATTAACCTTTAATATTGCATTCTGGTAAACTAATACCGGTTTCTGGAAATTCTTAATTTGAAGGCAATGTCTTCAGTTGTAGGAACTACTTTTTCAGGCCAGTGATGATATATTCAGTGTACTAGATACATGGTATCTTCTACACTTCAGTACTAGCTAATGGGTATGAATGGCCAAAAAAAAAATTTAGTATAGCTTTTGAAATTGCTAAAAGACCATGACGTCGTTTCCCAAATGAAATTACACAGCATCACATAATGAATCCAATTTATCAAAGAGTTTAAGGGTAAGTCTGTTTGCAAGTGTATATAATAGGCAACTGGGAAATAACGCAAAACTATAATTCAGTTCTAAATCCCCATGTCTTCATATCCTTTTATAAATGCACTTGATTTACTGACTACAAGTAACTCTAGCCACCTAGGGTTTGCAAGTATTTTGTGCAAATACTTTTTTTGTAATCTAATTTAACTCTAATCTAATTTGAATCATTGTGACCAAATTCCCAGGACATATCCATGAATTTGCTACCTTTGAAATCCTGAGACTTCTGTTTATAAGATAAGTGGTTGTTCCAGGCAAACCTCAACATCTCTTTATCAAAAACTCATTTGCAATTTTGAACATAATGAAATACTAAATATAAAAAATATGGTGAAGAAAATGCCTATTAAAAAAGAAATATAATCAATTATAATCTTATAATCATAAGTGCATAGACTTCATTCATCTTTTTCTAAAATGTACTTTTACATTCTTATGACAAAATGCATCTATAACCCTATATTCTGCTTTTCATGTTAAGGCATTATAAATATTGTAGTGGTGATATGATATTTCAACTTACGGAAGTAGCATGTATTACTTAACCATTGCTCTAACGTTGGCTTTTCAAATTTTTCCTTTTTTTTTTTTTTTTTTTACAGTAAAATACAAAGAATATGACATATTTAGCAAACATCTTTTTAGGGATTCACATTAGTTACTGAGAATTTATTCATTGAAGTAGGATTACTGGGTCAAAGGCTATGAACACTTTTAAAGCTCTTAATTCATATTGTCAAATCACCTCCCTAATTAATTGTAAAAACTTTTATTCCCACTAGTAAAATATAGGCAATTTTATTTTATTGCATATTTTCTAACATTTAGCATTATTGTAAGTTCAAAATATTATATCATTTGGTAGGCAAACCTCAAAGCTTTTCAAAATTTTAATTGGCATTGAGGAAATGCCTGGATTTTTAAGACAGCTTACAAAAACAATTAATAGCCTGGTAAACAATTTAGAAAACGTTCATTAAATATTCAATGGGAACTTAAACATTCTAAAAATTACAAAGTCAAGAAAAGCAAAAATAGAAATTAAAACTACAAGCAAACATAGTATCAAAGATGTGTTACATAGGCACAATGAAAAATGGAATGAAATTAAGAATAGCCCAGATAGTCAAAGTCACTAACTGAACATTACAAAATAAATATTAAACTATATTGTAATTTCCACTTAACTTTCAATCTTTCTCTATAATAATGACTCTATTTTGTCTCTTATAAACAGTATAAAACTGGATCCCCCTCCTCAATTTTGAATTTCCTTTAACAGGTGAATTTAATTAACTTGCATTATTATCCTTGATATATGATGATCCTTGATGCATATCATCTTATTTATTGTTTTCATTTACCACATTTATTTATGTGTTAAATTTATTGGAGTGATACTGGTTAATAAAATTATATAGGACTCAAGTATACAATTCTACAACACATCATCTGTCTATTGTATTGTGTTTACCAACACAAGTTGTCTCCTTTTATCATCATTTATCCCCCATTTAACCCTCTTCTACCTCCCCCAACCTTCCCTTCCCTCTGGCAATTGTCATACTGTTGTCTGTGTCCATGGGTCTTTCTTTTTTCTTTGCTTAATCTCTTTGCCTTTCTTACCCAGCCTCAAACTGTCTCCCCTCTGATAGTTGTCAGTATGTTCTCTGTATCCATGAGTCTGTGCCCACTTTGTTAGTTTCTTTTGTTCATTAGGTTCCACATATACGTAAAATTATATGGTATTTGACTCAATGGTATTTACTTTCCCCTGACTAGCTTATTTCACTTAGCATAATACTCTCCAAGTCCATTTACGCTGTCCTGAAGGGCAAAATTTCCTTCTTTTTTACGGCTGAGTAGTATTCTTAAGTAAATGTACTACAGCTTTTCTAATCCACTCATCTACTGATAGGTATTTGTCACTAATCATCAGAGAGATGCAAATTAGAACCACAATGAGATATGATCTCACACCTGTTAGAATGGCCATCATCAATAAATGGCAAAGATGTGGAAGAAAGTGAACCCTCATGCACTTTTGATGGGAATGCAGACTGGTGCAGCCACTGTGGAAATTACAATTGGAAAATTAATTAAAAAATTAAAAAATGGAACTGCCTTATGACCCAGCAATTCCACTTCTGGGAAATATCCAAAGAAACCTGAAACACTAATTTGAAATAGTTTATGCACCCTTATGGTCATTGCAGCATTATTTACAATAGCCAAGATTTGGAAGCAGACCACAAGTTATTTTGTTCCTTCTTTTTTGTTCCTGTTCTGCCCTTAGAAATCTTACTTTGAATTTATGCATTCATCTTTTATGTGTGTAGTCAGTTTTAGCAAGTCAAATGCAAGTACCAAGAGTTAAACCATCCAAAGTTAAAATGTAATATTGAGACAGAAGAGTGGGATGGAAAAAGAGAAGAGACTAGAGGAAGGGAAGGAGAGAGAGAGGGAGCAAGAGGGAGAAAGTTCAAATTATGCCACTTTTTAATCACAAGAATTGATTTGTAAATGTTAAAGGAAGAAATACTAAGTCATAAAAATGTTAAAAGAATAACTCGTATGACATATGTTTTTATTTTAAATTCTCACTCAAACACATGCCTAGAGGAACAAATGTGGTATCTGGATAAATGGTTAGGAAAACAGCTGTATTTTTTTCATTCTTGCATTTTAGGCACAAGCTTAGTGAGACACACAGCAGTAGCCTCTAGATCATAGCCAACCAGCTGCACTTTTTACACTCAGCGGCAGCCATTTTCAAAGAATGGAACCTACCTTGCACAGAAAAACAAAAGGCCCATTGGATTTTTATTCTGTCAGCCACATAATTACTTATTTGTATTTTAAGTAAAAAAAATTTTAAAGGTCTTGTGTGTATAGACTCTGGCAGGTAAACAGAACTTCATAAACATGGTGAAATGAAAGTATTTTATTTGTAAAAGCTTCTACATAAGTATATTGGTTCCCTGTATTCGCAAGCAATTTGTAATGTGTTATAAGAAATGTCAGTGTTTGGCCACCATTAAGATACAAAGATAGTACATTATTTGATCTATTCTCCTGCATGGGCATGATTTCAGAACAATTCTTAGTATCTTAATTCATAATCCTGAAAGAGATAGTAAATTTTGTACATCTAAGAGCTCCTTAATAAAAGGGTAAGACTTTGTAGGTATAGATGTCAAACACCTTGTGCATTAAGAAAACCTAAAGAACAAAGCCATGAAAATATGGGGCATATTTTGCTTAAAGCAACGAATATATATTCCTGAGCTAATCTTCTACACACACTTTTAAAACTTCATGTTTTATTAACATTGTTTCCTTTAAATAAACATAATTTTTAACAAAACTCATCATTTTCAAGGAGCTGTGAAGATGTTCCCAGTAAATATTTGTAGACTGCTAGTCTACCTGCAGAAATGTTTGCTGTCCTTATACATATTTTTAAAACTTTTATTAAAAAGATTTTTATTCGTTATTTTTAGAGAGGAGGGCAGGGTGGAAGGAAGAAAGGGAGAGAAATATCAATGTATGGTTGCCTTTTACCTGTCTCCAACTACCAGATCTGGCTGGAGACCTACTATGTGCCCTGGATGAAAATCCAACCAGCGACATTTGGGTTCGAGGCCTGCATCTATCCACTGAGCCACCAGCCAGGGCTACTGAGCTGCCAGTCAGGGCACTATATATATTATACACCCCATGGACCTTAGTTTGACAATGGTCATGAATTAGGAATAAATAGTTCATTTTGGGGAAGTCACATGACCTTAGGAGGAGTTTAATGTTCCCTTTTGTGCACTCTGATGCAACTGAATAGAGGTTCCCTGCTTTGAAAAGAATGACAGCTCCTCTCTGGAAATGACTAAGTCACACTTTGCTTATGAGAAAGCAATTCTGTATCTGTTGGTAGTCAACTGGACACAGTTATTCCTTTTGGTTTCTGGGAGTTCACAGTTTTCAACTTGGGACCGGAGCTAGGATGTTGGTGTATAATTGCATGTTTGGTTGTTTATGTAACTTCTGATTTCTAACATTTTCTGCAGAGAATTGAAAATGGTTAGATCACAGGTCTCCCCTGTGTGCGTTGTTCGCTCAAACTGACTTACTCTGCATGCAAAGGCCATCCGTGCAGTTCTTGGACTGCAAGACCAGACCGTCGCAGTCCTTGCCTCCGTTCTTGGGGGCTGGCGCCGTGCACTCCCGCCTGCGCCAGTGTGTGCACTCGGTCCCACAAGTCGACCACTTGCTCCAGGAGGTCCACCTGCCATCCACTGCCACAGAAAAAAAAAAACAAAAAACCCAGCGTCAGCTCGCATAGACAAGGAGCCACTTCAGGCACAGGGGCACTGAGCTCAAGTATGAAAACAAAACAAAAAGGCTGAAGAAAATGGTGCACGGAGGAGTACTACGTTTATTTCCACTCGGGAACTTGAGTGAGCACCGCAAGCAGCCGCTGGGCTCGGGGGACTCTCCGTACGGGCTCTGTGACTGTTGGCTCGCTGGCCAATCAAGGCAGCTGAACAGGACACGCAGAAGCCAAAGCTGTCACCGACAGATAAGTAAAAGTAACTCATAGCGGTGCCCCTTTTTCTACCAAATGGGGAATTCTGTATTTTGTATTGAAAACTAGAGGCTTCTTTTCAGGCCCCAAATTCCTTCATGCACAGTGTCATGTGAGCAGTGCAAGTAAACCTCTATGGGGTTAGAGAGGAAAGGTTGGTAGGGTGGGGAGGAAATCTACCTACGTATCACCTCATCCATCCATCCACCTAGCCAATCTAAATAAATTCCAGTTATCTGTATCTATCTCTCTATTTCTCAGTCTCTTAGCTATGTATATCTTATACACTCTTTTAATTTTATTTTTTCATCTTGGCTAATTGATTCTCCTGAGATTGTCAATGCCTTCTTGAAAAGACCATTACCATTTATTACTTGATGATTCCATTTCATTATTTTATGATGTATATACATTTGTATTTTATTTTAAAATATATTTAGTCATTTTTCATTTCTGCTGTGATTCAGTCATTTAGAACTGACTCACTTATTTTTGATGGCTCACTTGGCAGTAATTTCAATGATAATGAGCTGATATATCCCTATTTTAAAAACAATTCCAATTTCTAAGTTAAAAAAATATATAATAAGATTCACTAAGGACATATTTTAAAATACATTCCTTAAATGTTCTTAGATAAATAAGATAAAAATATTTATAAGCATTCAATTAAATTTTTTCTCTGAAATACATTAATAATAGCAACTATCTGGAATTCAATGTAAATAATGTTAAATAAAATTTATTACTCATCAAATATACATAGCATCTTATACCTGCATATTGATAGAAATAATATTTTAATAGTTTACTATATAATTTCATATTCAAGTTATTGTGTAACTAATTATATTATGCATAGTATGTATAGAGATAAAAACATGCCCAGACAAGGCATTTGCATTAACCTGGACCATCCTAAATCCCTCTCGCTCTCTTTCTCTCACACACACACAAACACACACACACACACACACACGGATGCATTTCTATTTTAACTCAAAATGCTCAGTGCATTTTAATTGTGGGAATCAACATGTACATAAAATATAGAACAGTACAAGATAAAATACTGAAATTGTAAACCTAAGGGTCAAAATTTGTGCCATAAATAAGAGCTCTCAAAGGGTTCAGTGTAGGACAGTTTTTATATTTGAAAATCAGTACAGTAATATAAAATATAGATGACGTTTTTCTTTTTAGTTCATTTCTTTAACCCATCTCTGAGAAAGTTTATGTATTAAAAGAAACCAGACACGAATTAGACAAAATAAAGGGAAGTAAAAAGTCTATGTTATCTAAAGAATGAAATTGATAATAGCTAACTCAATGAAGTGCAGTAGATTTATGAATTATGTCAAAGTAATTTAGATAAGTTTTTAATTTTCTGGTTAGGCAGTTTAGTGAGTTTTGATTTTGATGGACGTTAACTTCAGTTTATTTAGGGATAAGAGCAGAAGATATAAAACAGCATGGAAAGATACTTAGAGGCAGAGGGATGCAATGTTGGCAAATGACTCACAAAATAGGTGACCAACATACACAGATAACAAAGCACTGACTGCATTGTAATTTTCAGAATCTATTAGGTCATGTGCCATAAAGCTTAGACTTTCCTTTAATTCATTCCAAATGGTTTATTTGTTCTTACCCAGAAACTGCCACCAAGTATCAAATATTACAGTCTAAAACATTGTTTGAATTTCAGTTTCAATTAATTTCTGTGACTTTCTGAAGATAAGGGTTGTTATTTCTAAAATGTGTGGCTTTCAATGCTGATCAAATCTCTTGAATTACAGAACCTGTGATCCTGACTCCAGCAGTTTTGTTTAGTAATAGAGACGGATAATGTTTATAAACACTTAATCTCCTGTTTTATATTATTTTTCATGTCTAGGTAATAAAGTTAAGTACTCTTGTGGGGGAAAATATTTGATTTTCCAGCAATGTGAGTAAGCATCAAATGATTTGATAGATTTAAATCATGTTTATCACACATTCAGGTCAAGGATAAGGCTTTGTGTATTTTCCTTAGAATGTATTTTTAGAGGGGGAGGAGACATCTGGAATGAGAAACCTGGTTATTTACCTGGGCATAACGTAGTGCAGGCTATTTTCTGCACACTCTGCCCTTCGCAGAAGGCACCACCGTTGAGTGGTGCGGGGTTGGTGCAGGTCCTCGTGCGTTTCTGGTACCCTCGTCCACAGCGGCTATTACACACAGACCACTCTGTCCAGGTGGACCAGCCACCGTTTACTGGAAGGAGGTAAATAATAAAATGTAGATTAAATGTATGTGTATGCACACACAGACACACAAAACACACACAACACATAAAGTTTTCTCCTAAGTGACTATAAAAGCTAGAAGAGACCTTGGATATCGTTTCATTAAAGGTTTTATCACAGAGCTGAAGAATCTAAGCACAGAGATAAATAAAATGAATCACCAACATTGACTCACCTATTCAACAAAATAAATAGGATTGTTCTCTTTTCCTTGGCCAATCTTCTTTGTAAAACAAAATATATCTCCTGACCTAGTCAAACTCCAAAAATTACTTCGACAGTTTATCTCGAATAATGAATGTTTACATTCCTCTGCCAAGGCTGTAAGTGGATCTGAAACATGGGGACTGAATAAAATCATTCCATCTTTTCTTAATAACAGATGATTGATTATTTTTCTTTAGCATATATAAACTTTACAACCTTTTAAGGAGTTTTAGTTTTAAACTGGGTTGCAAGACAGGTTTAGTCAGTTTTATTATCTAACCATTGAATCTGGTTAAAAAATAAAGGCTTATGTTGCTGATTTATTTTTTTTATTTTTATTTTTTTTACTAATTGAGTAGCTATTTGATTGAATTGGCAATTAGTTGATGTAATGGAAATGAACACCCATCTTTGTGCATAAAGGCTAATTATGGCATTTAATGGAGATGTCACTATAGATGAGAGTATAAAACCTACACGCTAACACTATGCTATGTATCTACCCCTGAGATCTCACTCTAGAAATTACTCTGATAATGTTTTAGTATTTCAAAAATGTGAGTCTATGACTTTTTTGTAAGTAAATGATTTCTAACAAAAAAATCATTTGCTGGTAATTAGAACATGACACAACAAATATATGCATATGCCTCCTGAGAGTAAAGAAGAGTGTTAGCCATTCAAGTAACAGACCTTATATGTACACATCACATGCCCAACACCTCTTTTCTAGAAACCTGCACATTAGGGAATAATCATGCATATGTTACTTCTGTATATATACAGACCCAGGCAAGAGTAGTTTTTACAACAGAGTTATTTTTTATATAAAGATAATTAAGAGCAACTATAATGTTCAACAATAGGAAAATGGTGAAGAAACCACATATGTTCATGTGATTGATCCCTAGGAAACCATTAAAAATGTTGCAGAAGTCTATTTAGCACTAAATGAATTATCTCAATATTATGTTTTAAGTAAATAGGTATTTGTTTCCCTTATTTTAAAATCCTATCTATGCATAGAAAATATTAGTATGCATATCACTCTTTTTTAAAGCTATAGCTATCTCTGGATGACAAGAAGATGAGATTAATAGGTATTTTCTTCTTTGGGCACTTTGTGCTTCCCAGATTTTCTGTAAAAGACATATA
This sequence comes from Noctilio leporinus, assembly GCA_004026585.1. Taxonomy (NCBI): domain Eukaryota; kingdom Metazoa; phylum Chordata; class Mammalia; order Chiroptera; family Noctilionidae; genus Noctilio; species Noctilio leporinus. The sequence continues at coordinate 175,768 of PVIW01001611.1, read as the reverse complement.
TTTTCAATCTAAAAATGACACTAAAACATATACAACCACCTCAAAAATGAAATGCTGGTTGGATATATATGTTTTTCTGTGACCTTCTGGTGAGCTCAACTTGTGAGCCTTAGACAATTTATTTTCTGAGGTCCTAAAAAGGACAAACTGATGGTTGATAAGTTGAGTCTTAGTGTTTCAAAAAGCATCTTAGCCTGCTCAACTTGACAAAGCTCCAAATGTAGAATTAGCAGTATAAATTTCTTACTAGTATACTGGCAAGTAGGTATTAGAGTTATATGCACATGTGGTATTCTGCTAGGATTTTAATGAGAAATGAATAATCATAAACTTGTAGAAAAAAGGAAAGCCTTTGGATATCCTGGGCTTATTCCCTCATTTTGTGGAGAAGGTGGCAAGGACTCTAAGCATCCTGGGTAAGTGACCAACTGAAAGTCAGTGAGGGGTAGAGCTAGCCCACAAGACTCCAGACCCCTAGTCTGGTGTTTTTTTTTAACTCAAAATGGTTGTGATTTATGCTTGTTCCTTCCTAAAGACAACAGTTGGCTTGCAATTGTTGATTACTTGTGATTATTGATTATAATTTTTGGATATTGAATGTATGATATACATAAGAAAAAGAGGTTGCATGTGTAGTAAATGTCTACTTAACACATCTATATATAGTCTGCCTTTATTAGTTCTTTATTATTGGTATGTGTTGCGATGTGCCCCATTTCTCATTTGCATTTTCAGTGCTATTGTCACTTAATTATTAATAATTAAGTTTAGAGTCAATAATAATTAAGTTTAGAAAAAGACAAAAAAAGTAAGAAGCATTTCATTGTGACTTAGAAAGCAGTTGCTGCCCTGGCTAGTGGCTCAGTGGATAGGCACCAGCCTGCAAACCCAAAAGTTGCTGGTTTGATTCCCAGCCAGGGCACATAACCAGGTTGCAAGCCAGGTCTCCAGTCAGGTCTGTAGCTGGAGGTAGGTGAAAGGCAACCATACATTGATGCTTCTCTCCCTTTCTTCCTCCCTCCCCGCCTTTCTCTCTAAAATAACTAATACAATCTTTTTTAAAAACTAAAAAAAATAAAGCAGTTGCATATAATTCAACATAGTGATTATGATTAGCATGACTAGAAAATTAAATCTCAGAGTATTCACAGAATTGAAGAAAATAGTATGCATCTGTCCTATGATGAAAATGATAGTTTAAAGCATCACTGCATTCAACCTTTGGAACATTACAGTGGTTAATGTTCTCAGACCTCCCTACAGCATGGGGGCACATCCATGCAAATGGTACTGTTTGCTCGAATACCCTGAGCCAAGTATTTGCCGGTGCTGTCGCCACTTCCGAGTCATCCAAATACTAAGGCCCTTGCAATGTTATATCATTTCAGTCCTGTCATTCAGGAGGTGGCATAACTTCAAATTCCTTCCCAGGGTTGTTCAGTTTCCTCTGAGACATAAAGTCATCAGGAATATGAAGACCTACTGTCTGCTTAAACTGTGAGAGATACAGACATTTACAGAGTTGACGCTTAGTCCGTAAATGAGCTTAAATATTATCTGGGGAGAGAGGGACTGCTCATGAAATGACTAGAAAACCACTGAGTTCTAAACCAGACAAGAAGATAAAGCATCAATCACATGCCACAGGAAAATTGGGTGGGAAATTGTTTACTACTTCAGGAGAAATGATAGGCTTGGAAATGAGATAGGTTAGGAAGGGCCAGAGTGTTAGGGAAGACACTTAGAGAAATTATGATGTTGAACTTTCCGTGTGGCTAGGATTAGGGCCACTTGGCAACGACAGTGCTTGCCTTATGCTGAATGCCCCTGATAGAGGGTGTGAAGCATGTCCCAGGAAATTAAAGTGGGTATGATGTGTTTGGGGAACACATCTGCTCCAGTTTATCTGAAGTTTTGTCATCATTGGACTGAATTAAGGTTCACAGAAGTAGCAGCAAAGTGCTTTAAGGATCTTCTCCCTGAATTCACTCTAGATCATGATGGTCTGCGGAGGGGGTGGGGTTGGGAAAGCAGTAGCACTTAAGTAGATTGCCTTCACTTTCCTATAAACTGACTGACAAAGGGCTAGGAATTTCTCAGTCTAGTCTTTCTGTGAATATCAGGGAAGAAATTAAACATCCTTGTTCTTGTGAGAAGCTGGAAGAGGACGGCAATGGGGATTACAAAGGAGCCTCGCATTTGATGCTTTAAAATTAAAATGAGATTGGCACTTGAACGTAAACCAGATTGAGACCCCAAAAGTTCACTCACCATAGACGATGACGGTTGCTGTTGTACTTTTCCTCTTGGCAACAATGTTTTTGGCAACACAAGTATAATTTGCAGTATCTGAGAGGCGGGCCTGCTTGATGATGAGGTTGTGATCAATAGTAATATAAAAATTCCGATCTTCAACTGGATCAATTATGTCTTCATTTTTCAACCATTCTACCTAAAGTTGCACAAGAGTAATAGATAATGTTCCAATGTCTGCCATTTGACATCTGTCCTAACTTGGGGTTCTACCATACGTATAACACTGCTCCATGCTATGAACTTCTGCAGACTGAGAGGAAGTGACTTTCTGAGCTTATGTGAAGTATCACTCACCTGCCAGACATGCAGATTCTGTCTTGTGTGGTATTCTCAAATGTCAATGAGCCCATTGGGTAATACCATGTTCAAACTGTTTTCACTTTGCTCTATAGGAGGAATAGGGAATAAGCGGCTGCCAGGCTCCGAACCCAATTAAAAAATAATAGCTAAGCATTTCACCCTTTGCTGTTTGAATTGTTTACTTTTGGCAACCTACCTGCAGCTTTTCAGAAAAGAGTGTAAGAACTATTTTAAAAACTCGAGAGGCATCTTAACACATGTCGCTCTAATAAAACATTCGGATATTTATGTGTAGATTTGCTGAAGCAGATGGATTAAATGTCCCTGAAAATGCACTTATTTTCAAATGCTGTAAACACATATTTGGAGACACATCTAAACTGAAATAGTTGAGAAAAAAAGATTTTCTACCAACTTTCAGTACAACCCAAACAGCAAGTAAGTTATACTCAAATCTCTCCGTTTCTGTACCACTGGTATTAAATCTTGGTCAGCTTCTGGGGAAGATAATCTCAGAAAGGGCTGTCCAAAATTATTAAACTACATTTTTATGCAATTAATATCAATTTAGCAACAGCAATGTTACTCCTATGGAATGAAAGGAGGGACATGTGTCTATATGAGCTGTCCAATAAAGGATAAACCATTTCTTGTCCTGCAAATTGCTTCTTGTTTTCTCATTATGCACAGGTTTTTCCATAAAGCAAAACAACATTGATATTTACCACATTTAAATTTTCCTTTTGCATTAGTGTGGATGTGAATACAGGTAACCTTTAGTGGTAGGGAGTCAATAATGTTGCCATTTTCAAAATCTTAAGGAGCTTCTCTAGCACCACAAGAGGTCTGGAAATTAATCTCTAAATCTGTCAGTGGGCTTGGTGCTGCACAGCTCTAAGTCAAATTTAATGCAGGGACTCTAAAAGGATGCTCTTCTAATCTGTAGAAGAGAGGCCACAATTTAAAGAGAAAAACCAAAAGCAACAACAATCCTGAAAAAACAACATGCGAGAAAGTAGATAAGAACATCTATTTGTAATCATGCAAATTTTGAAATAGGTAAAGCACTCTTGGTATTGATCCTAGCGGAAGTGATAAAGAGAATGGAATCCATCTAAAATAGTGGCGTTTCAAAACATGCATTTCTTTCTTTCTTTCTTTTTTTTTTTTTTATGGAACCCATCTAAAATAGTGGTGTTTCAAAACATGCATTTCTTTCTTTCTTTCTTTTTTTTAGAAAGAGGGGAAGGGAGAGAGGGAGAGAGGCAGAGAGGCAGAGAGGCATCAATGTATGGTTGCATTTCACCTGCCTCCAGCCACAGACCTGACTGGAGACCTGGTTTGCAACCTGGTTATGTGCCCTGGCTGGGGAATCCAACCTGCGACCTTTGGGTTCACAGGCTGGTGCCTTAACCACTGTGCTACCAGCCAGGGCTCATTTTTAAATAGGGACTGCACATTAAGTCAGGGCCATGCTTGGATAGATTTGATCAGATACACTTACTTGACCTGGATTTTCTCAAAATCTGGCTCTATGCGTGTGGAAGTATGGTTCTACTGCAAGTGCCAGCAGGACGTAGCAAAACTCATACTGTCAGAAATCAACTTGACAGTAATTGAAAGGCAACATTGATACTTTTTAATCTAATCTGGACCCAGATTATCTATGCCATTCTAAAGAAAGCTTCCGATTTAAAGAGGGCACTATGGAGTTTCCTGAGTGGGTCTTAGAACCCTTCCACTTGTGTGTACGTCTATGCTTTTTTTTCTTTCAGGAACATTATACCTGCTGTTTTCTGAAGGAAGGGAGTCAGGCTCCTGGACATTCTCCTGGAAGTGCCTAGGGGTTCCCAGCTGCTCCCCTCCTAATCTGCCCCTTGCCACATTGTCTCATGAAGTGTGGAGAAAAGCCTCAGGAAACTGTTACTCTCTAGTATACCCCTGCTGATTAGGCTGAAAATACTCTGTGAGACATCCTTTGAATTCACATTCTTTCTGGGCTTCCCTCTTCTCTCCTGCTTATGCCACCCACCTCAAGGCTGTCCTAGGAGCGCATTCTTCAACACCTCAAGCATTGAAACCTTGCCTCTGCGGTTTGCTTCTGGAGAACCTGCCCTAAATTGTGACTGTTAAAAAATATGCATGTAATATCAGTTAACGACAGTATTGTTCTTCTGATCATAAATGACATTGACAGTCCCAAGGGATATTGCAAACTGCTTGTTTATTTAAAGTGTTTATTACATGGAGGAAAGGGAACAGTTGGAACAGTTGACAAAAGATTTAAAAAGGACTTACCATGGTTATTGGGTATATGGTCTTTACTTTCCCTTTCTGGACATGATTGCATTTTCCTTGGGTGTTTCCCCCCAACCATGGAGCAGTGATTATGGCCTGAGCCCCAAGGACCCACGAGGAGTCCTGGAAGTGCTGGGGAGGCCCCAGGGCACTCTAGTGGCTCTGCCCTCCTCCCTAAACTCTAGCTTGAACCAGAAAAGCTCATCTTTGACCTGTTTCCCATGTTGGGCTCATTTTTATGTCTTTACTTGAAGAAAATATCCAGAGAAATAAAGAGGAGAGCCCAGGACTTCTCCAGCCCTTCACCTCAGCTCTCCATGTCTCAGCTCCCCCATGCATGTCATCAGGACACCAGTGTTGAGACCATCATCTCCATGACAAGCTCAGGTCCCAACTGTTGGTCACCCCCTCTCCATCCTAGAGTCCTTGTCCTGCTCTACACACCTCCATTGCCCAGGTTTCCAAATTCATCCAACCTTGGAACACAGTAGTGAAATCCTCCAAAAATTCCAATTTTTACGAGATTGTTTCCTTTACTTTTCTCTAACAAAAAACCTAGCTCTTCATGATGTTAGTGTTTCTTCTGGAATCCTCTCAGATGGGGGGAATGTTTCCCAAATCTCGCAGACCACTGTGCTGGTCCCAGTAAGTCTCCTCCTGGTTCTGCATTATCTATTCCAGACCTTTCTGTGCAAACACCTTTGTTTTAAATCTCATGCCATCAGATTATGTCACCCAATTCCTATATATTTTTAAATTATGGACCTCTGGATTCATAGCCATTTTATTCAGCACAACTTCTATCTTCATTTCTGATTATTTTAATAACAAAAGATGGCATTTTCAACATCTTAGCCCCTCAGTTTCATAACCCTCTCTCCTGCGATGATCTTGACTGCAAGTCACTTATACTCATAGTCACATATTCTAGGATCAAGGTTTTTCGATCTTGGCTTCACTGCAGAATGACTGGAGAACATTTACCATATATTACTTCTAAATCCAACCCAGCGAAACTCTGATTCACTGGTCAAAACTGGTTGAGCATCAGCATTTTTTAAAATTCCCCTTGGGGCTCTAGTTTACTGCTAGGATTGAGGAATGACACACTAGATCATCGCCTTTCAGATAAGATCCTTAAACCAACAGTGTCAATGTTACCTGGGAGTTTGATAGAAATGCAGAATCTCAGGCTCTCCCCACCCTAGACTTACTGAATCAAAACGTGTTGTTTAATAACACCAGGGGATTCAAATGCACATTAAAGTTTGAGCAGCATTGGCCTAGCTCTTGTCTCTACCACTGATTGCAACCCCTCTTAAAACTCAGTTTCTTTCAATCATCCTCTCTTTTCACCATGTTCTATCTTTGCTGCTTATTCTTTTTCAAATCCTTATGTTAACAAACCTGTACCAGGACCTACAGTCAATGGAATTTACCAGCTTTGTCTCCCACCCTCTCATGTTTCCTATTTCTCTTTCCTAAGCACAAATCCAGTGTCTGACTTTACCTACAGTCCCTTGCACTATCCCCTCAACTCCCTCATCCCTTTCTCACTCAGGGTGTTGCCTGCTCACTATTCTTCTACCCCACCTCTTAGTGCTTGCGGTGGAAAATGGCTGTGGGCTCATCTTATGTTCACGATAACAGAATTCAGATGGGCCCTTAATTCTGCCCCAAAAATCATACTAATTTCCGTTCCTGTCTTATACTCTTATAATGCTATTTAACACCTCCTCCTCTCATCTTAAACACTACCTCTCCCTGTCCTCACTTTCAGCTGATGATCAAGTTTCTAAGTTGCTGAAAACACTGACAATCATATCTTCCAAAGCTCTCACCATCTGCCTGCCCACCTCTATTCTGCACCCTCTCTATTGTTACTGGGTCAGCTCTCTGTCCTCCTATCTGTCACCTCTCATTTATACACTGCGTCCCATTGCCTTCCTCTTACTCAAGGGTGAGCCTTGGCAATTCTCTTCTCTCTCTTAAATCATTCATTTCCCCTTTCCATTGAATCATTTCCATTAGCATGCAGACGTGCAGTTATTTTCACAACATAAAACAGAATCTCTCCCATTCATTTCTGCCATTTTTGCCCCCACATTTCTCTGCGCACCTCACAAAATGCCTTAGAATAGTTGTTTATATTCACACTCTCCAATTCCTTTCCTCTTCATTGCTACTCAATCTAGTCTAATCCTCCTACACCTCCACGTTTCACTAGAGCTGCTCCGTTCAAAGCCAGCAATTACTTTCACTGTGTCAAATGTGCAGATGAGATCATAGTGCCCTCCTTACTTCACTCAGAAGCAGTTTTTTTTTTTTTTTTTTTTTTTTTTTTAAACCCAGTTGGTCCTTCTTTCCTTCTCTCTTGCTTTCTTTAGACACGGTACTTTCCTGGTTTTTGTCCTTCCTGACCCCACCCCCCATGGTTCTGTGGGCTGGGGTCTGTTCTTCTGTGGGGACTCTATCCTTCGACTTTTTCTTTTTTCTTACTTTCTATCCATATTTACTTCCTTGATGAACTCATCCAGTCCCATGCAGATGACTCCTAAATTTATCTCCAGCCCAGATCCAGCCCCTGAACTACAGACTCATATATTCAACTGCCTTCTTGCAGCTCCACTTGGTTGTCTCATAACAACCTTTGAATTGCCCTTCCAAGCCTCCTCCTCCCACGGCCTTACTGACCTCGATTACTGCCAACTCTATCCTTTCAGTTACTTAGACAAAAACCTCAGACTTGGCTCTGACTCCTCTCTTCCGCTCCCTTTGCCCATTTAGTGTCAGAGCAGTACATTGGAAGCAGACGACTTCTCATGCCCTCACTACCACTCTATTTCAGGTTCAAGTCACCATCATTTCTCTCCTGGATTATTGCAACAACTCCCTTGTTTTTGCCCCTTGGTCCTCAGTAGTCTATTTTCAACATAGTAGTTAGAGGGATTCTTAACCTTAAGTCAGATCATGCTATACTTCATTGCCAACCTTCCGCTGGCCCCCTGTGTTGCTCAGTGTCAGAGCTGAAGTCCTTATGAAGACCCACAAAACCCTGTATCACCAGGATCCCTGCCCTCTCTGAGGTCACCTCTTTCTAGTCGCCTTCATGCCCAGGACACACTCTGAGGAATGTATGTTAGGCAATTTTGTTGCTGTGTGTACATCATAAAGTGCACTTGCACAAACCTAGATGGCATAGCCTAGTACACATCTAGGCTACATGGTATAGCCAGTTACTCCTAGTTTACAAGGAAGTATGGATGTTACTGTACAAACAACATGATATTAAATCAAGCACGGGAGAAAATTATTCAATCAATGGATGCTGTAAACATGGAATGTTGTATGAGGTTACTGCTGGCATGGAATGACATACTGTTTTATGACGAATACTTATCTAAGTAGAAATAGTATACTCTGCACTAGCAATAAAACTATAGTATAGTAAATACATAAACCAGTAACACAGTTGTTTATTGTTTATAATCACAATCACATATTATGTGCTGTACATAATTGTGTGTGTGTGCTATACTTTTATATGATGGGCAGCATCACCACAAGCATATGAATAACACATTGCATTGTGACACTGCGGCAGTTATGATGTCATTAGATGATGGGAATTTTTGGACTCCAATATCATATCCTGGGACCACAATAATATATGGGGTGCACAGTTGACCTAAACGTTGCTATGTGGCACATGGCTATCCTCTTTCTCTGTTTCTCTTCTCTTTAGCATGCCGGCTTCATTGGTGGTCCTTGTGCACATCAATGGGGGCTTCTGCCTTGGTGGTTTGGAGTCCACTGTGTACCTGCCTGGAATAGTCATCCTCCAGGTACCTGCAGAGTCTGTTCCCTTCTCTTCCTTAGGTCTTTACTCAGATGTTGTTTCTCAGTGAGTCACTTACTTCCTGATCTACCTTTAAAACTGCAACCTTTCCCTGTGTCTATGTCCCCAATTTCTTCCCTTCCTTTACTTTCCCCATAGCACTTGCCATCTCATATAGTCTATATATTATTTATGTTTTTAGTTATTAATTGTCTCCTCCACCAGAATGTACACTTCATGGATTTGGTCTGTTTTTGATCATTGTTCTATTCCTAGAGCCCGGAACTGGAACGGTTTAGGTGCTTAATTAGTATTGCTGAATGTACGAACAACAAAATGTAGTGGGATCAAGTCTGTATACACACACATTTTTAAGTCTGTGTAAAGGTGGTGCTTTCACTGTCAAATTCAACATTAAATATATTTAGTAAGGGCCATCTTAAATATCCCTTCTCACTAAGTTCTGTTTCAGATTAAGAACACAAATCTCGGAAGGGGAGCAGCTTAGACAAGAACCATGGACATGGACAACAGGTGGGATTGACTTTGAGGGGAATGGGTGGGTGGGGAGGGGGACAGAGGGGAGCAAAAAGGGGATGGATGTAATACAACAACAATAAAATTAAAAAAAAAAAAAAAAAAAGAACACAAATCTCCACTGCCTAAAGGAAAACCCTACCGAGCTGGCCTGGATACCAATGGAGTCATTGGGGAAAGCATATGTTACATGAGGGCCCTTAGAATTTTGCTTGGAAATGTTGTTTCTTTGCAGTTTATGAGTCTACAGTGTCCAGCATGTTTTAGCTAAGATATCTTTGAAAGAGGCACAGCTCTCAAGCCCACACGTTCTACCTCTGTCTGCTGGACAACATTTTTAAAAAGCGTTTGAGTAGTTGTTACAGATTTTCATCTAGTAAACACAGAGTTTAGCTGATCACAGTAAACCTGACTCTACAACACAGCTTTCCAAGAATTTTAATTTTCAAGAAAGAGTTAGGCATCTTGCAATGTCACTTACATTCCACAAACACTGACTGCCTACGGTGTGCCAGGCACTGACTGGGTCAAGTGCTGGGGGACAAAGAGACAAATCAGGTAAGTGCTTGCATATGGAGCTCTGGATAGAAGGCAAACCTATCAACAGATAATTGCAGGCTGATAGAGAAACCACAAACATATGTGCAGGATGAAGGTAAATTGAGGTTCAAGTAATGTGGAGAGATGACATTTGAGGAGGAAAAGTCTGAACTACTTTCTGAAGGATGAAATTAAGCTTATTGGGAAGGCAAAGGAAGAAAGTGGAGGAGGAGGAAAATATTTGAGGAAGAAGAACAACAGGCTCTCCAGTCCAGGTTTGCAGCCTCTTGGGGAGCCTGGGCCCTGGACAGCTGGCTATTAACTGCATAGTCAGGGGGAGCACAGCAATGATAAAGCTGCTTTCAGGAGACCGTCCAGGGCCCTGGTGCCTTCTAACACCTGGCTTTTACCTATAGTTGCTGCAGTCCAGTGGAGAGTTTAAAGCAAAGAAGCATAATGACATTAACTCATAAATTACTGTTTTAGGGGCAAAGTGGATTAAAAAGGAGGCACAAGAGAAGCTAGAGGCCAGTTAATGGCTTTTGTCATACTCTTAGACCATGGAGAAAGAATTAAGGAAGTAGCAAGGGGGCTGGAGAGAAAATCATGGATACAGAAAGTGATCAGAAGAGTTAACTTTAGATGAAAATGAGAGAGCAAGTTTATCGTTTGGGCACCTGCATGTGGGTCAGGGATAAAGGAGGCAAAAAAGATTGGAGGGTGGGAAGGATAATGATGAGTTCAGACTGGGCTAGTCTGACAAGAAATCAAGTAGCCTAGCCTGATTTAGACAACAGCTACAGAGCTCAAAATTCCCATTGTTTCCATGAGCAGAGTGCTGTTTTTCTTGTCTGAAATACAAAAACAACAGCAACAACAAAACCTTGTTGACACTGCTTCTCTTAGATTATCTCTTTCTTAGCACTAGGTAATAACTGAATATGGATGTTGCTAAAAAATGATTTATTCCCATTTTGTCTTAGACAAAAATGATAAAGTGTTAATTGAAAAGGGAAAACAATGGATGAGGATAATTCTATTTATTATGTAAGGTATTGTCTGAATTGATAAAAGAAATCCATATAAAAGCCTTACAAATATACCCTTTGATTAAAAATATATCCTTTTAAAGCAAGGTCTCCAGAACCCAACAGCACCAGCAAAAGTGACACTCCTCCATGTGAAGGAATTGGCAGAGTAAGTCTCTTTACGTAAACCCTAATATAGTATTTTCATTATGCTAGATTTTTATTATATTGACTAGTAAGTCATTAATTACATTGTTATGCTATTTATTTGTAAGCCAATTTTGGTTAATCAGGGCTCAGCATTTTGGCCTCTGAATTCTGTTCACATTTTGGTCATTTCAATGCTTCGAGTTGATCTCACCCTGAGACTTTTGCTTCCTTCATCCCTCCCATTTAGCAAAATATCTGACTTACACATAGTAGCAGTCTAGCTGAGTTAAAAGTTATTTTTAGCTGTGCATAAAACACTCAAGAAGAGAGAAAAATAGGTTGAAGTTCAGAGAACAATAAAAGGCTTTGCCCATAAACCATAACTTGTTGCCAGGGTGGCAGGGAGGCAAAGTACTGTTTCTGTCCTTGTGGCTCAGAAGTCACAGTCTTTTCAATAATTCGGGACATATTTGAGGTAGTTGACTCAAATGTGTATAAAGACATGAGATTTTATTAACAGGCAATAAAAATAGTTACTCGGAGAGTTTAGGATGTCCTATTTGCATATTTTGTCAGTGTGTTTCGGTTGATTCGTCCCATTGTATGCCAATGAGATTCTTACTTTAAGAAGTAGTTGCTGCAGGACCAGTTAAAAGGGCTCTCTTTGGCCACACTGCCTGGGTTCCAATCTGATCCCTGCCATTTCTGTTCTTTGCATGGGTAAGTATCTTAAGTCCTACCCACGTGCCTCAGGGTACTCATTTATAAAATAAGGGTAATTCTCAAACTATTCCATAAGGTTTTTAAGGATCAAATGAGTTAATACACAAATTCCTTAATAATTGCCACAGTAAATATATTTCAATTATTATTACTGCTAGGTGATTACGATTCTACTAAAGAAGATAGGATAAACACCAAACCATTCTAAAAAAATATCAGAGAAATGGTTACCCTAAAAACAAAAAGAAAATATCTTAATGTCTGAGTTCCTTAAGCCTTCACTAATATTTCCACTAGGACAAAGTCAACTCACCATTAGATTACAACTTTCATTTTGTTTAAAAGATTTTATTTATTATTTTTTAGAGAAAGAGGAAGGGAGAGAGAGAGGCAGAGAGGGAGGGAGACATCAATGTATGGTTGCCTTTCATCTGCCTCCAGCCACAGACCGATTAAAGACCTGGCTTGCAACCTGGTTATGTGCCCTGGCTGGGAATTGAACCAGAGGCCTTTGGGTTCGCAGCCCAGTGCCTTATCCACTGTGCCACCATCCAGGGCCGATTACAACTTTTAATTAAATTAAATAATTCATTATTTATTATGATTTATTTATTATTTCCAGGGAGAAGGGCAGGGAGAAAGGAAGAAGGGAGAGAAACATCAATGTATGGTTGGTTGCCTTTCACCTGCCTTCAGATACAGACCTGGCTGGAGACCTGGCTTGCAATCTGGTTATGTGCCTTGGCTGGGGATTGAACCAGAGACCTTTGGGTTCGCAGGCCAGTGCCTATCCACTGTGCCACCAGCCAGGGCTCAAGATTATAACTTTTTAAAATCGTGTAAGGAATATATAAATGATTAAGTATTAAGTTGATCATTCTAGGTTGTATGCTAAACTTAAATACATATTTACACTTAAACTATATGAATCTGTTTCAGGAGATGTAATTAGCATGTATATGCTTTAGGGCATGACATTTTTATTTTAATTTTATTGATGTTGTATTACGTCCATCCCCTTTTAACTCCGCTCTGTCCCCTTCCCCACCTACCCACTCACCCCCAAAGTCAATCCCACTTGTTGTCCATGTCCATGGTTCTTCCATACTAGTTTCTTGACTAAACTGCTCCCTTTCTTTGCCTCCTCCTCCCCACTACCCTCTGCCCACTGAAGGTCTGTTTATTGTATTCATGTATCTGGTTCTGTTTTGCTTGTTTGTTTGTTTTATTCATTATTGTCCTGTAATGGGTGAGAAGGTCATGATATTTTAATCAGTCTGTATAAATGTTACTTTCCTATTCTTTTATATTATAAATGAATAATCATAATACATTAATTTTTAAAGGTATAGGTAGAAATATTTTTAATAAAAGAAATTTTATAACATTAATTTGAGAAATTTTTATTGTTTTACTTGGTCATAAGTTATAAGGGAAGCACAATTTATATATTATTTTTCCTAGACCAAGAGCATCCTCATCTATAGTTTTTATTTTACCTCTGTTTTACTTCAGTTTTTTATTGTGCTATTTCAAGTTAATCTTCATCACCTGTTCTTTCAATGACATCAGTTTCTAATCCACCCTACCCCATACAACAGCATGTTGTTAGTTTTAACCTTTATCCACATCCTCAAGAATGGAATTTCCTTCCAGCCACCTCAGCTCTGCTCCCTCTTGCCTGCAAGTTCAGGGACAAGTGTCCTAGACTCTCTTTTGCTTATTTCTCCCCACACAGAGAGGATTCTGGGGGCAAAGGGATTTGTCTAATGAGAAAGAAGAGAGGAATTGTGGAGTACATCCCGTGGTTATGGAATAATTAGCATCTTTTGGGGTGGGAGAAGTAGGGGATGTGACATGGAGGAGAAGGGGGCACCTTGTGTTCTCTAATGTGAATCCTGACTTGGTTTAAGAGAGTTTGAAGGCATATTTTCCCTGTGCTGCAATTGGCAGGACGAAGAAGAACGTGAATGAGATGGAGTGTGTTGGTGGAGAGTAAAAAAGAAGGGAAACAGTGAGCTAGTGTGGAGCATTCCAGGTACCCAGCTACGTAGTTTATGCATAAGATGTCTCTACCCCACAACAGCACTGTGACAGGGGTACTTAGATTCCCATTTTTCAAATGAGAAGGATGATGTTCAAAGAGCTAGTAGTGGTTTACACAGCTCCAGATGGACTGTAGATCTGAAGTCAGGACTGCCTGAGCTCTGGCTCTCCTCTGTCTACTAAGCAAAAACTGGGATAAGGCACCTGTGGTGCAAGGGCTTGAGTGTTGACAGGGTGCACCCTGGGTCATGTGATGGTGGTTGGAAAAGCCATTGACACTAAGACCGTACCTTAGCCACTCCAGACATGGGCTTGGGCTAGCCCCTGGCTGGTACTCCCCAGGAAAATGTTGCCATACACAGGGAAGTTACATAGGACCCATCCTCTGCTGTTGTCGCCACCCTGCTGACTCTTATGGAAACAACACAGGTTTACTTTCCGAGCTGATGGTACAACTGGGTGCACTTTGATTTCAGAGGCCTCAGGAAAGTCTCATCACTCTCCAAAATCACTGCCCACAGTTTTGGCAGTGACTTGCAATGTCATGAGGAAAGAGGAGATTTTAATTTTACCATTAGAAGGTTCTCTTCCCATACAAATTACCTAGAGTAATGATATCTTAAACCACATAAAGTATTATCAAACATGGCATGTAAATGAGTAAGGGAAAACACTTTCCAATTTAGACAAAGAGGGGAGGAGTTTGAAGGCACTAGGATTTCAAACTAGAAATCAAGTGCTCAGGAGTATGCAAAATTTTCTAAGTGGTACACATTGCAAAATATTTTAAGGATATCAGTATCTATATCTTTAACTTCCATATGTACTTCATCCTAAAACTAATTGCTCCAAGAACTTGCCCCCTACTTTTCAAAATAAAAGATTTCTTGCATCCCAATCTTACCATGGTATATTGTGTAAGGCAGTAAAGAGCTCCAGGGTGCCAAACAAGTGAATGATTGGGAATATGTGTGATAGTTGACAGTGGAAGCAACTATAATGACAAGGTAACAAATCCTTTTGCAAATCAGGTGGTTTACAATTCTTCGCTTTCATCAAAATTGAAGGAAGACCTAATATGCCAGCCAATGGGTCACTAAACATACATTTTGATGACAGAACATTATGTGATTGATGGCATGCAATTCTGAAGATGTGCAGAGTTGAGTAACTTCATGTATTCCTATTTACTTATTTATGGATGAGAAGAATCTCATCTATATTTGTATCTATTATAAATGACCAATAGAAATAAAATAGATTTTACCCTGTCTTGTGTCAGTTGTAAGCAATGCTCAAACATGCTAAATGAGCTAACTGATGGAGAGTACAACTCTGTTTCACCTATTAAAAGATCTATTGCCAATAAAAATTCAGTATTTATGCTAAATAATTACTTTTTAAAATTTGCAGTATATTTGGTGTCTTTAGACAAAACATGCACTAATCATAATGAATGCATTGACAATTTAATTCAAAAGAAATTTAATACAAATCTTTATGGTCATAAAAAACAGTATTTATATGCATATTTTTATTACAGAAAAGTATGAAATGATGATCAATAAAATCTTTTATGCAAAAATATATTAGGGTAAAAATCTATAGAGGAAATATTGTACAACAACAAGCAAAAATAGAGAAAGAACGCTGTGAGTATTCCTCCTATAAAAAAACTTGTTATATTTTGTCAATGGGTGATGTTGGGTAAGAAATCACCAGAATGTTGCAAAGATACCAACCATTTATAATAAATCCAGACATTATATTACATGTATATATTATATATTTGTATATGATAATATATTATTATATATTTACATATAATATATACACTCTGGAAATCATACATATATACATACATACATATGTGTATATATACATGTAAAGTCTTTTAAGGATATGACAGCAAAAATGAAGACCACTGCACTAAGGCATGGGAGTATGGGATGTGAAGACCACTGCACTAAGGCATGGGAGTATAGTAAGTCTGTCATCCAAAAGCGAACTGTCAGATGAGAAAGAGGGAGACTGAGAATTAAGAAGATAAAATTACAGGATAAGAGTGGGAGTTGGAGACCAAGGAATGGAACCCTCCACTATTTCTCCTGGATGCTCCCACAGTTACATACATTGCATCACTTTTATGTTGAAGCCAACAAGATCTTGACAAAACACACCCGTCTCAAGTACGAAGGCCTGGAATTAAGAACCAGCAGTCCCAGTCATTTGTTCTATGTTTTTAGGCAAGTCACATAACATTATTTAACCTTATTTTCTTATCTTGAGAATAAGAATTCTAATAGCTATCCTAACTCCCTCATAATATTCCTGTGAGATGTGAAAAACATAATACAAATGAAATATTTTTATGACTGCTATATAACTTTAAGCTGGTATTATATGATTATTTTTCAACAGAGTAAATAATTTTTATTCCACAACGTTAAGTTGGTATCTTTACTAGTTTAAATGGCTTTTCTAAATTAAGGTTTAAGTTTAATAAACAGGAAAGAAGAATGGTCAATGCAAAATGAAAGATATTTTTGAATGTTTGCAATGGCACATTTTTTTAACCTAATGGCATCCCATCAAGTTCTATTCTAAAGACACATACCCTTTAAGAATATCTATGTGCTATAACTTACCCACATTAAATCTAACTGAACATGTTGTGTGGTTTGTTATTTTTTTTTAAAGATTTTATTTATTATTTTCAGAGAGAGGGAGAAAGCAAGAGAAGCATCAATGTATGGTTGCCTTTCACCTGCCAACAGTTACGGACCTGGCTGGAGGCCTGGCTTGCAACCTGGTTATGTGCCCTGACTGGGAATTGCAGGCTGGCACCTATCCACTGAGCCACCAGCAAGGGCCTTGGTTTGTTATTTTCTTAGGCAATGTGCTTCCTGGCGAGGATGCTGAACAATGTAATATAGTAAAGAACAATCTTTACATTGTGATGTCTCGTTCAACATTCAACTGAGGAAAGACAAACAAAAATAAAGTCATTCTACACTAGCAGAAAAATGTTAGCAAATAGAAAAAAAGAGAAAATTCACCCAAAAGGCACAAGCTTGAGGGTGTATGCATCACACCCAAAACCATTCCCTACTCAACCTTGCTGAATTTTGTACTCACAAATTGCACTCACTGGTCACTTCTTCAACCTCTTAGGCTTTCTGAAGCTCATTAAGAAATTCCTCAATATTTTTGTGATCTCCCTTAATATCATTAGATGACATGTGTCTTTTTTTCTAACAAACATAAACCAAGATATATAAGCTCCTCTCAAAGCTCTTTCTTTCTTCTGATTGTTAAGGCAGCCACAAATATGCACATGTCACCTCCATTCTAAAAACAAACCATCAATAAAATTACCCTTTGACTGACATGCCTGCTTATCTCCGCTTTGCTTCCACCTTCTCTTTCCCTTAGTGGCTACAATGCATGAAAAAGCAGACTATTCATAGTCACCATCTATCCACCTGTTCATTTACTCTTCAATGCACTGCTGTCTAGATTCACACTCACTATTCTGTTCAAACTTCACTTTCAGCAATGTCTAGTGGCCTTCCTAATTGCCTAGTCCATAGGCAATTTTGCTCCCCCTGATGTTTTATTGCCACCTGGTTGGCTGGTCTTTTTCTCAAAACTTTTTCATGGTCCCCTTATTTCATCCACTGTTTTCATATAGTTCTTTTCAGGAGTCCCTTTCACTTTTTCATTTTTTAGTTTTATAGCAGTGGGTCTTAACTTTGTGCATTGCAATCACCTGGAGAGCTTCGAAGACCTGCCCATGCTATGGGTGCCACCTGCAGAAGATCTGATTTAATCTGGTTGACAAAGGGCCTAGATGTTGGTGTTTTTAGTTTTTAGTTTCCCCTTTTTTATTAAATTGATTGGGGTGACCTAAACAAAATTATACAGGTTTCAGGGAACACAATTCCACAACACACATTCTGTACACTGTATTGTGCATTCACCACCCCAAGTCAAGTGTCTGCCCATCATTATTTATCTGCCCTTTACCCTCCTTCGCCTTTCCCCAACCCTCTCCCCCTGGCACCATCACACTGTTGTCCATGTCTATGACCTTTTTCTCTCATTTTCTTCTTTTTTGCTCAGTCCATCCACAGCAACCCTCATCTAACCCCCATTCCCCAAAGCTGTCAGCCTGCTCTCCATCTATGAGTCTGTCTCTGTTTTGCTTGTTAGTTCATTTTGTTCATTAGATTCCACATATGAGTGAAATCATATGATGCTTGGACATTGACTTTTTAAAAATCAATTTTACAGGTTTCTTAATAAGATTTTATTTTTATTATTTTTAGAGAGAGGGGAAGGGAGAGAGGCAGAGAGGGAGAGAGACATCAATGTGTGGTTGCCTTTCACCTGCTTCCAGCTACATTCCTGGATAGAGACCTGGCTGGCAACCTGGTTATGTGCCCTGGCTAGAATCAAACCAGTGACCTTTGGGTTCGAAAGCTGGTGCCTTATTCACAGTGCCACCAGCCAGGGCTGGACATTGATGTTTTTTAAAGTTTCTCAGGTGATGCTGCTGTGCAGCCAGGTTCCCACAACTCCTGTACATGCATCGGCTAGGTGGTCTCATTCACTCTCATGACTAACTCAAAAATCATTAACTGCAGTAGCAATGTTTGATAAGATCCATTCATGGTTTCCATTACTTTCTAGAAAATTCCATCTGAATGCTCAACAAGTATGAAAAACATAAGTGCTGAACTATTTTTAGTATCACCTTACATCAGTCCTCTGTCTATAAAGTTGGTCTTCATGGTCTTCTTCTTTATGAAGTTAGATCCTACTTCCATTCCTAAATGCAAAGTCTATAGTAACCCTCACACCTCTAGTCAAAACCATTCCATTAAGTTATGACTGGTACCTAAAAAAGTTTTCAAGCCTGGCCCCTCCTCTCTAGCCCTACTATTTTAATTTCAACAATTCTCACTAAAAATAAATCTTAAAAATAATAACTTCAACAAAACTGTTTTCCATTGTACTGTTATTATTCAGTTAAAACCCAAACTTCATAATATGCCATATAAAACCTGTTATAAGCCTTCCCCAATTATTGCTTAACCTTGAAAAGTTAATCTTACTCTTTATCTAGACCAGTGATTTTCAACTTTTTTCATCTAATGGCACACGTAAACTAACTACTAAAATTCAGTGGCATGCCCAAAATATATTACACGTTTTGCCTACCCAACAAAAAATAGGTATAATTTTGATTTATTCACACTTACAGCTGTTGTTGTGTAGGCTATTGACATTTTTTATTTGACAGTCTAAGGGAAAACAGGTCAGTGCCCCTCACTAGCTAGTCAGGTATTTCATGTTTTAAAGATCCTGAAGCACACTGGTTGAAAATCAGTGCTCTAGACATATTGAACTTCCTGAATTGTCTTCACTGTGTGAAAGGCACTACCCAGGGTGCCTTTCTCTTCCTTTTCTGCTAAAAGAATTCCACTCAGAATTTCAGTATTCTTCAGTATTCAATACTGAAGAATTTCAGTGTTCACCTTAGGAGACACTTCCTTTCTGAAGCCCTTTTGTCTCCGCTTAGCAGAGCCAGTGTTCTCCTTTTATACACAGTTCTAGCACTCTTTCCAAACCACTTATATTTTACTGTAATATTTGTGGAAAGTTTGTGGACTCCTTCCCTGGGAGCTCCTGAGAGCATGATTACATAGTATATGATATATTCAATATGGTACATTTTGAACAACCCTGATTATATATATATATTCAATTTTAAGTTCACAGTATCTAGTACAGCATCCCAGCAGAGACATTCAAAATGTATTGATTGTTTACCCAATGAATATTTTTAAGCATCTACTATGTGACCTCCTCGTTCTTGGTATGTGGGATGCAATAACAAACCAAGTAATTATCAAGAGAGAAGACAATATATAAATAAATAATCATATTGGATAATTTTAGTAGCCCTAAGGGCTAGGAAAAAAAAAAATCAGCATTATATAGTTCTGATCAGGAGTTAAAAGCATTTTATGCAAAGGGCCATATAGTAGGTATTTTAGGCTCTATAGGCCATATAGTCTCTCAACATCAGCCCATAGACAATATGCAAAAAATGAACACTGTTGTGTTCTAATAAAACTTTATTTACAAAAATAAGTGATGGGTTATGTTTGGCTTGCAGGGTACAGTTTGGTGTCTCTTGCTTTTGCTGACAGCTTAGGCCTCTCTGAAGAGGTGACCACACACTAGGACATGAACACAGGGAAAATTCCAGTCATACTAACCCAGAGTGTTTGTTGCAGGTACAGGGAAGAGCAATTGCAAACACCATTCTTTGAGAAGCACAAAAAAAGCCTTCGTGACTGAAGCGTGGTGAAACAATGAATGGATGAATGGATGAACAAAGGCATGAATGAATGAATGATGTTTCCTCATACAGAAAATAACTACTACCATAAGGATTAAGATTTTGTAAGGAAGCATTCTCTAAAATGAAGTATGTAGCCACATTCAAAGAGAGCCATGATTGTACTGGAAAATAAAAGTCAGTAGAATCCACTCAAAATTGGTTCACTCATTATTAAACAACTGATACATACAAAGAACTATTGCAGGTGCTAGAAATTAGATAAAATGTTTAATAATTATGACTGTTAAAGTTTCACTCGATCATAATATTTTGATATCTAGAAGCTGAAAAATGACTTCCAAGTACTAAGAAAGTATTGTTATCACAGAACTAAGAGCAGTATTGTGATAAACCAAAAATATGGGACCTAGAAACATATAGAACATACCGATTAATTTTACTTTAGAAAACTAATTGGAAAATTCTTGGACTTCCCCAAATAAATTTAAGAATTACTGACTAGTCTTAAAAAAGGATATGTAATTGAGTTTAATTTCTTTTTCACATTCTAAAATTCTAAAGTTTTCACATTTCATGAAGTGTAGCTGATAGCAACTTGAAACACAAACAAGCATGCTTACTTTTAGAAAACTGATGAGATGATGTAACATGTTTTAAATAAATGAATTTTCCCAAAAGGTATCTTTTTCTGGATATTACCTGATTAGTTCATGAAAGTGGATTAGATATTTCATTAAATAAACTAAATTTCAAAAAGATACACTCAATAAAACTTTTTTAGTTGCAGGGAAAAACATGGGCTGTGGAATTGGTGAGACACAGAGACGGAGCTTTGTGTTTGGGGCTCGTACAGGTGGAGTTTGCAGACTTGTTCAGTCTGTAAACTCTCAGAGTCACAATCCTCACCTGCTCAAAGGGATGCACCTCCCTCCCTCCTGGGGTTGTAGGAGGACAATGAGATACAGAAGGAAGAGAGAACACCTGGAATTAGGAAGCAGTCAATACATTTCACTTAATGGCCTTTTCTCTAAGACTAAGGTGACTGAAACAAAGCTGCATCTGCATCAATGCATTTTCAACATTGAAGGTTCATTGTTTCTTAGTGTCTCCATTGAGAGGTACATATCTTCACATTTATAATACCAACCAGGAAAAACAAAGCTGGGAGAGATCTAACTTTCAGTTTACCACTGCACAGGTCTATGTATGCTGGCTTATGAGGCATCATTCATAAAACTCTCCTGGTGAGGGAAGTGTCCTTTATTTACAGCCTCAATTCCTTTCAGTGTTCAAATCAGAAGAGCTGTTATATTTCTAGCCTGCCTGTATGAGGAGCGATTCCCAGCTCTCAGAGTAAGAAGATAAACTGTTTAGAAAACCCTACAACAGTTAAGTCTTTCACTTCTATTGGCAGCTTCAGACTGAGAGTTCTCCGACCACTAACATGATTTTATTATGAAGATGAGTGATCCTCAATTTGATTATGTTGGTGGACTGGAGCATATTGGCCCATATTCTGTGTTTCCAGAGAATGCCATCCCTTTCTGTGTGATATTAGGATCAACTTTTTTATGGCTCCCAGGTGCATGGTTTTATGGTTTTACTGTTACTGATATTTTATGAAATTCAGAACTATTGGCTATATAAGTGCTGTTGTGGAAAGAGAAGTTTTGCAGCAAAACATGGAGATCAGTTTTGAATGGCTGAGGCTTCCATAACCTCTTCTGAGAGACTTCTCAGCCTTCAACAACCCTGATGCTTCAAAAATTCTGTATAATCTCTTCCCTAAAAATATTATTCTTCAGATTCAATTTAATATTTGATTGATTTATCATCAGCAAAAACAGGGAAAGGGAGATTCACATTTCCAATGGATTTTCCACGTATAGCTCCTAATTAAATATGATATATAATTATAATCCTCAATTTAATCCTGCCTTGCCTTACTTATTTTCTCACTTTGATTTACTCCCCTCTTCTCTTTCGAATTAAACATCATAAATGCTAGACTACCTAAGGCAGGTTCCAAACATCCAATGTTAAGATTATGTAAATTAGGAGACACAGTTATACAAGATCGTTATTTTCCAAACATTATTTATCTCCAGCATTTTTCGCATGTTTTACTATAAAACTGCTTAAAATATATAACTGTGTTCATGTTTTGTTATTAAAACTAAAATACAAATATTTTGTTTAGAATGATGTAACAATAAATCAACGACCATCTATCTCCTCTTTCTTGTTGACTCAGCCTTCCAACCTCTGGGAAAAAGGAATATATCCCAGGAAGATTCATATTAGGGCTTTCTAGAAATGCCTGGCATTACATCAAATTCAAATATATTACATATCTCCTCTGAATCATTCCTTTTTTTGTTTGTTTGTTTAAGCAAAATAGTGTCACAGTAAGAAAAAAGAAATTATAATCTGAAATACCAGTTTTTAACCAACTATTTCATTTTTTAAAAGATTTTATTTTATTATTTTTAGAGAGGGGGGAATGGAGAGAGGCAGAGAGGGAGAGAAACATCAATGTATGGTTGCCTTTCACCTGCCTCCAGCTATAGGCCTGGCTGGAGACCTGGCTTGCAACCTGCAACCTGGTTATGTGCCCTGACTGGGAATAGCGGCCTTTGGGTTCACAATCCAGCACCTTATCCTGGGCCACCAGCCAGGGCCCAACTATGTCTAAAAGGAAATAGTAACAATACATTTGAAGTTACAATAATATAGATGTGATAACAACAATGATGATGTTTTACTTTTTGATGACAAACAGTCAAATATCATCAAGTATCAGTAACATGAGCCATATTTGCTATAGTATATAAACTTTAAATTAGGAATTTCCTCAAAATACTGAGAATGAAACTGTCTTTTGATCCAGTGATTCAACTTCTGGGAATATACTTAAAGAATCCTGAAACACCAATACAAAAGAACCTACGCACCCCAATGTTTGTAACGGCATTATTTATAATAGCCAAATGTTGGAAACAGCATAATGCCCATCAGTAAGTGATTGGATAAAAAAACTGTGGTACAATTATACAGTGGAATACTACACAGCAAAATGAAATAAGGAACTCGTACCCTTCAGGACAGCATGGATGTAACTAGAGAGTAGTATTATGCTAAGTGTTATTAGCCAGACAGCAAAAGATAATACCATATGATCTCACTTATGAACAAAACAAACAAGCAAAATAGACCCAGAGAGATGGAAATAAGGAACAACTTGACAGGAGAGGGGCAAGGGGGACAACAGGGGAAAGAAGAGCAAAGGTCTAGTCAAGGAACGAGTATAAAGGACCCATTGACAGCAGGGTGGGAACTGACTGCAGGAGCTGGGGTATAGGGACAGGGGAGAGCAACGGGGGTGGGGGTGGGGTGGATGGAAACAACTGTAATTAAAAAATTAGAAAAATAAAAATAAAAAAAGCTTTATCTGAAAAAAGAGCTTAAGATATGCTTTCACTACCTTCAAGAAGACCAATGTGTTGGTTTCATAAGTCTCAACGCCAGAATCAACAGAAGGGTTGAGGCATTATTGTATCATGAAATAATTTGGCTGCACCCCCATTTCTCTGACACTCTGCCAAGTGTGGACCACAATTACCAATAAAATAATGGAATCAGCCCTGGCTGATGCAGGTCAGTAAACTGAGTGCTGGCCTGTGAATCACAGGATCGCCAGTTCAATTCCCAAGCAGGGCAGTATGCCTGGGCTGTGGGCCAGGTGCCCAGCAGAAGGCATGTGAGAGGCAACCACAGGTTGATGTCTCTCTCCCTTCCCCTTTCTCTAAAAATAAATAAAGAAACAAATCTTAAAAAATAAAGTAATAGAATCAATATCAATTTCTCTTAATCAAAAAAACCCAAAGTTAAAATGCAAAAAAATTGTAACAAACTATAAATCCGATGGTGATTGACATATGTTTACAACATTTGCAATATAACCCTAAAGGCTGAATTCTGTGATTTCTTTCAGAGTGATCTTTTATATCAATAAAGCTGAATTTTTTCTGAGAGTCTTAAATAATTCTACTTAAAAACTTGTTTCTTCCTGTAGCTCAGAGTAAATAACATTACCTGCATTTTACTGATAGGACAGTGTAATTTATTTTCTTTAATGGAGGGCAAAATCACTTAAATTCTTTGCAGAAGCCCTTTAAAGACAGTTGCATTGGTCAGGGAACTGCTAACAATGTGAGGTGTTCAGCCTCCTCAAGTAGCTATTGACAGCCTTTCCCCTTATGATATATGAACTTTTTAACTGTGTGAGTCGTTAAGAAATTGTCTAATCACATATGCCAATAACAAAGAGGAAGCACCTTGCAGTTTTTTCTCCTGTTCTACTCCCCTGTGAAAGACAGATGCATTGTGTCTAATTATTCTCTGATTGGTATCAGGAGAAATATTACCATAATTGGCACATTTGTTCTCATTAACAGAGGAAAACTGCCACATGCCACCCAACATGAAAAGTGAGTCCAGAAACCATTAGCTAGAAAGCCCCACAGCTATCAGAAAGGTTACTGTGGAACCAAAACTGGGCCCTAAAGTTAAACACTGAGGTTCAAAGTGACACAGCAGAATTACAAAGAGTGTGTACACCTAAGAGAATAGAGATTCAGCGTAGAATCGTTGTATGCAGGTACATTAATCAAACAAATGGGAAAAACCAATTATGTGACAATTATCAAATGCACACTGAGGCAAGCCAAGCTTCTAGAAGAAGAATTAGAAGTTGGGAGTCTGTCAAGCTTCACTGACTGATTTACAAGTGGCAACTGTGAAGCTTTGTCTATATTTGTTTGTTTTAATCTTACCCTTCAGATGAGAGGTTCTCAAACATTGTGGCATTTTTATTTATTTTTATTTAAAGATTATATTTATTATTTTCAGAGAGAGGGGAAAGGAGAGGCGGAGAGAGAGAGACATCAGTGTATTGTTGCCTTTCACCTGCCTCCAGCTACGGACCTGGCTGGAGATCTGGCTTGCAACCTGGTTATGTGCCCTGGCTGGGAATTGAACCAGCAACCTTTGGGTTTGCAAGTCTGTGCCTTAATCCACTGTGCCACCAGCCAGGGCTTTGTGGCATTTTAGAATCACCTGGGGAGCTATTAAAAATCTTGATAGGCAGGCTGCTCATCATCATAAGTAAATCAGTATTTTTAGGTTGGGATGGAAGTATTAGGAGTTTCTAAGGATTCCCAGGTGATCCTAATCTGCATCCTAGTTTGAGAACTGGTAGCGCAGACTGGTTCTGGTGATTTTGCTAAAACGTAGGTTCTGATCAAAGGGCCTGGGAGTGGGGTAGGGAGTTTGACATACTGCCTTTCTAAGAAGCTCCCTGGTAATGTTAAGATACGTAATTTATCACGCTTTTCATAGAAAGGCATTGACAATTCTAAAACTATAGCTAATAAGCCTTCTGTAGACTTTCACCAGGTAGGTTTTAGCTCCAATTGCTCCAGAGTTCAAAATCTCTGAATGTTCTTTCCCCATAAAAGTTGTGGTAGGCCCTGGCTAGTGGCACAATGGATAAGGCACCAGCCTGCAAACCCAAGGGTCACTGGTTCTATTCCTAACCAAGACACCTAACCAGGTTGCAAGCCAGGTCTCCAGCCAGGTCCGTAGCTGGAGGCAGGTGAAAGGCAACCATACACTGATGTTTCTCTCCCTCTCTGCCTCACTCCCTTCCCCTCTCTCTGAAAATAATAAATAAAATCTTTTTAAAAAGTTGTGGATAAAAAGTGTCTTAACAAGGGAATAAAAAGCATGAATGGACCTAGAGGGTATTATGCTAAGTGAAATAATTCAGATAGGGAAAGACAAATACCATATGACTTCACTTATGTGTAGAATCTAAAGAAGAAAATATACAATGAAATAGAAATAAATTCAGATAAAGAGATAAGACTGATGGTTTTCAGAGAGGAAGGGGGTTGGAGGGCTGGGTTAAAAAGGTGAGGAATTAAGAAGTATAAATTGGTAGTTACAAAATAGATACACCATGAGGATGCAAACTATAACATAGGGAATACAGTGAGTTATTTTGTAGTAACTATGTATGTTGCCAGGTGAGTACTGGAAATATTGGGGGGATACTTTGTAAAGTATATGATTGTCACCCTGGCTGGTGGCACAGTGAATAAGGCACTGGCCTGCAAACCCAGACGTCACTGGTTCGATTCCCAGCCAGGGCGCATAACCAGATTGCAAGCCAGGTCTCCAGCCAGGTCTGTGGCTGGAGGCAGGTGAAAGACAACCATACATTGATGTCTCTCTCTCCCTTGCTGCCTCTCTCTCTTCCCCTCTCTCTAAAAATAGTAATGAAAATTTTTTTAAAATAAATAAATAAATAATAAAGTATGATTATTTAACCACAATGCTGTATACCTGAAACACTTACAATATGATATGTAAATGTAAACTGTAATTGAAAAATAAAATAAAATGGAAATGCAAAACATGCACGCCAAATGATTAATACTTAATGTCTATGACCAACTCAACAAATAAAGAGCATGTACCATGTAAAAAAATGTCTTAAAATATAAGAAGCAAAAGGCCAGTTTTTACAATGTAAAGAACCCTTCTCCCCCAAGCTACCATGGAGACTGTTCTAGATGTTCTCTCTTGTCAAGAATCCAAGACTACTTTGTTTATGCAGATATCTCCTTCCAAGATTTGCAATTAAATAAGGCAGTCATTTCTTCATGTTAACCTTTCTTTCAGTAGGTTTGTGAAAGTATATGTATTTTTGTGCTTGCAAAAGTTTCAGTCTTAAAAAAAAGTTAAAATCATATCTTTGGATAATTGAAAAAATAGCCAAAGGATTTTTTAAAAACCCCAGCAAGTAGAAATTGTACTGACATTTTACTCAGTTGCTGTAACTTCTGCAAAGGGAAGGAATGTGCTAAGAAAGGGAATTGGTTCTTCTGCTGAGGAAACACTCTAATTGCACATATTCCTGGCTCATTGCTTTTGAGAGCTGAATGTCCACAGACCAGTGTGGAGAAGCAAACTCGCCTTAAAACTTGTCTATTTCTAAAGCCTAAGCTTGACTAGGAAGAGATAAAAGCATATTGATAAATGAACTAATAGTGACAACTGCCAAAGAGGCCCAGAGTAGAATAGCTATACCTAATATCTTCCAAGGGAACAAAATGGCCCTGAAAAGTCTTTAATAACATGCTCCATTTTCCAGGGCAAAATTGACTAGTCCATAGATAGTTCCAAACCAACCTTTCCTATCAACTTGACTCTCAGAATAAAGTAATTCCTTTACTTCTTCTTATTTAGTAATTAAGAGTATTTGGTGGTCAGACTCTTGCTAAGTCTGACCACTTTTAGAAAATCCTGGCTTTTTTTCTCCCTGACTGCCATTTTTCATCTGCAATGAATTTACAGTACATGTTGCTAGAGGCATATGGAGAGTCATTAAAAGAAATTCTAAAGCAAGACCACTTATAGAAGAAGCATAAACTTTTTTCAAGAAAGAAAGGTGTGGAAATAGAATACTTTTCCATTCTCCGATTGCAGACACAGCTAGGCCAGTCCTTGTTGCTAAAGGACCACTGAGAGAGACTGCATGTGAACACAACTTGGATCTGCTGACCTCTGATTTTGGTTAGCCAAAATGTTTGTCCGTTTTTGACAAGATGGCTCTAGTCATGCTTAGTTGTCTTTTACTTCATTTGGAACAATTTTGTTAGACTGTATTGTGACAGTTATCATATCAGCGTGTATTTAAAAACACATCAAAATTGTGTAGCCATTTTAATATTGAAGATAGAAGAAAATAAGCAACATTTTTGGCACATATTTTATTTCAAGAAAGGTAAAAATGCAACTGAAACTCAAAATAAAAAATTGTGCAGTATATGGAGAAGGTGTTGTGACTGATTGAATGTGTCAAAAGTGGTTTGTGAAGTTTTGTACTTGAGATTTTTTGCTGGACCATGCCCCATGGTTAGGTAGACCAGTGTAAGTCAAAAGCAATCAAATACAGACATTAATTGAGAGCAATCAATGTTATACCATGGGAGAGATAGCCACAATATTCAAAATATCCAAATGAAGCACTGAAATCATTTGCACCAACTTGGTTATGTTAATTGCTTTGGTGTTTGGGTTCCACTTAAGTGAAGAAGACCTTCTTGATGGTATTTCTGCATGTGATTCTCTACTTAAATATAATAAAAATAGGGCCCTGGCTGGTGACTCAGTGGATAAGGGGCCAGTCTGCGAACCCAAAGGTCGCTGGTTTGATTCCCACCCAGGGCACATAACCAGGTTGCAAGCCAGGTCTCCAGCCAGGTCCATAGCTGGAGGCAAGTGAAAGGCAACCTTACATTGATGTCTCTCTCTGCTTCTCCCCCTTCCCCGCTCTCAGGAAATAATGAATAAAATTTTTTTAACAATGTAACAAAAATATTCTTTTTAAAAAACAAATTGTGATGGATGATAAAAAGTGGATACTTTACAAAAATGTGGAAGAGATCATGGGCAAGTGAAGTGAACCACCAGTAACCACCCCAAAGTCTGCTGTTCATCCAGAGAAGGTGATGTGTGTGTATGGTGGGATTGAAAGGGAGTCCTCTATTATGAGCTCCTCCCAGACCACACAATTAATTCCAACAACTATTGCTCCAATTAGACCAACAGAAAGCAGCACTTGATAAAAAGCATCCAGAACTAGTCAACCAAAACTACATAATAATCTTATATCAGGAGAAACACCAGGCTGCATATTTCTTTGATGACCAGGGAAAAACTGTTACAGCATCGCTGGAGAGTTCTGTTAATCTGCAGTATTCACCAGACATGGCACCTTTGAATTTCCATTTCTTTTAGTCTTTAAAAAATTCTCATAATGAAAAAAATTTCAATTTCCTGGAAGACTGCAAAAGGTACTGGAACAGATTTTTGCTTAAAAAGGTAAAAAGTTATGGGAAGATAAAATTATGAAGTTGCCTGAAAGATGGCAGAAAGGAGTGGTATAAAATGGTGAATACGTTATTTAATAAAGTTATTGCTGAAATTGAAAAATGTGTCTTTCATTTTCACTTGAAAACCCGATGAACTGTTTTGGCCAACCCAGTAGGTCATCTAAGAAAGTCTCACTTTTGTGGGTCTACTGGGATTTAGCATGGAATATTTTACTTTCTTCTAGGAGGTCAAATATTTTCTAGATATTATTTATTTAATAGAATCAAGTTTAAAAATGACGTTCAGAAGTTTTTCTACCTCAGGAATTAAAATATGTCCTTTAGTTCTCCATGCTTTTCCATCTTTTCTATGTTCACCATAAGACGAGCAACCATCTTCCCTTGCTTAGGTTAAAGAAAGATCGACTAAATGTTGTCCCTGCTTCTAATCTTATACTTGTAAAATCTGTTTTCCCTGCGTAGAAACATTTATGTTTGAAAAACATATCAGGACATGACAATTCCTTACTTAAAATCTCCAGTGACTTCATGCACTCGGAAACATCTCCAAGGCGCTTACCACATCTACAAAGTCCCTAAGCTTGTCCTCTGCACTCTAGCTGAAGGTACTCTTGCCCCTATCACAGCTCACTGTGTCTCAGAGACACTAGCCTTTCTTATAATCAGCAACCAGGTCTGCTCCTTCTGGGTCTGCTCCCCCAGACCTTTTTCAAGTTGGGCTCTTTCCTCTCATTCAGATCTCAAACATGCCCTTCTCAGAAATATTCTTCTTGGAATTCAAAGTGACTTCTAGTCTCTGGTAACCATCAACCTCTCAGATACGACTATTTCATTTCTTCCAACTAGCAAAGATCTGACAATATCTTGCTCATCTATTTCTATTCATAGTGTTTTGCTCTGTTTTATTACACTTTAGGGACTTCAATTTGTATTTTCTACAGGTAGAAGAGTGTAGGGCACATGGCGACTGGACAATAAATATTTCTGGTCTAAATAAATGAATTAATGATTTAAAATACAACATTTTGTATTATAGTCTCAATTAATCATTTATGCATATACAGAAGTTAAGACACAAATCTATTATAAGTCAGAGAAATTCTTTTTTGGTAATCAGAACTTTAATTTTTAGATATTAAAAAGGTTTATTTCTTACTGTTTTTTTAAATTGATGTTGATATTATTTAATTTATTACATTTAAAAATTTGATTTACTTGGTTATCTTGGTCTGAGGTAATCTCCGCGTATATTATCTGTAAGTACAGATAATGGCAGAAAAACATTAGGGGTGACGACTACAACAAAGAAATGACATTGGCAAATGTTGACTGGGTCAATCCAAAGTTTTCAAGCTAACAATGACTCAAGCAAACCAATGTTTTTCAAATCTGTTTGCGGGGCCAATAATCATCTCAAAATCAAATCTAAACCCCTCTTATTGCAATATACATGCTTGCAGAAAGTTCCAACAGATATTACTGGGCACCGAAAGCGATGTCTCCCTCCAAATTGGTATTCAA
Organism: Noctilio leporinus; assembly: GCA_004026585.1. NCBI lineage: Eukaryota > Metazoa > Chordata > Mammalia > Chiroptera > Noctilionidae > Noctilio > Noctilio leporinus. The sequence goes on along the minus strand of PVIW01001611.1, from coordinate 145,132 downwards.
ACTCTTCTTTTGTCTCTATAGCTCATTTGCTCGCAAAAAGTATAAAACACAGCTTGGGAGACAATGCACCTGCATGAAAATGCAGCCACATGAAGTTCCAGCAGTGAGGAATGGTAGCAAAACAGGAGCGCCTCTCATGAAACCAAGTGTTCAGCGGTCACATTAATAATCAATTAGCCAGAGAGCCACCTGATGCCGCTCCTTTGGCGAGGCCCCTGAGGCCAGAAGCTTTTCGCTCTGGCAGCCGCTGCTTTAAAAAACCTGCTCCCTGTTTATCAAGACTAAACTCAGGGAAATCATCTGTCCTTTGCCTGTCACACCGTATTTTCCCACCTGCTAATTAAAGATGCAAATGTTGATAAATAAGGGGATGGCTCTGAAGCACAATTGGGTCAATACGTTGAACATTGTTCCCTGTTTCTCCAATTAAAGCTCTAAGAGAAATAGCTCAATTACAATTAGAGGAGCAATTATCCCCTTGTTAAAGGTGAAACAAATCATGCGTTTTAGTGAAAAATTCTATGTCGTTCTCTCTGCCTTGCCAACAAACCTTGCATCCATTGTTGTTTTGATCCCAGGACTCTCCAAAAGAGATAATCCAATGAAATAAAGCATCTCTGGGTGTATTTTTGGCTCACCGCGTGACAGCAACATTTGCTAGGCATACACTAAAATGGGCAAAGAGGGATTCATTTCATAGAGCGCCGCTATTACACTGAGGGAACAACCCAGCACCCGTCCACAGCTGTTTTAATTTCCGGGCTTCTTCTGGGAGATGGGAGGTTTCTGTTGAAAGGGAAGCCAAAGCCTTTCCAGAAATAGAAGAAAAGTATAGCATTTTTGCCTAGGTTCTAGCAAAATCATTAGGAAAGGTGCTAAGCAATACCATTTTAGAGTATTTTTAAGAAATTCCTTTTTTTCCTTCACCTATTCTATTCTTTTCATTTTAATATGATTATTATTAACTTGCCCTATAGTTCCCAAACTAAAGTACAATAACTTTCAATGGTCTTTATTTTATTTTATTTTATTATTTTTAGAAAGAGGGGAAGGGAGAGAGGCAGAGAGGAAGAGAGACATCAATGTGTGGTTGCTTTTCACCTGCCTCCAGCCACAGACCTGACTGGAGACCTGGTTTGCAACCTTGTTACGTTCCCTGACTGGGGAATCGAACCTGCGACCTTTGGGTTTGTAGGCTGGCGCCTTGTTCACTGTGCTACCAGCCAGGGCTTCAATGGTCTTTTATTCCTGGTCCTAGTGGGTTGGAACCTTCATCCCACACTGAGTTTTCTCATAGGGTTTCATCTTCAGAGGTGACAAAACATTTTTCTGGTTCCATTTCTTGAGTTGCAGCCTCTTTGTCACATCCATCAGGGACTCTTTATTGCATTTAGTTAAATATACTTAGAGAATCTACTTCTACTAGGGAACCTACAGTCAGCTGGTGGTGGAGCATAAAAACCCCTTTTTGCTTCTATTTTATTGCAATCATATTAGACAGCAATGGAGTAAACAGACACATTTGAACACAAGTAGTAGTAGTCAGAGCTACATAAAATCATGGTGTGTTAGGACTCCCACTCAGCCAGCCACTCTGGCTCCCCAACACCAGGTGCTGAATACAGGTTGTTCCATATTTGCTGTTAAACAAACTGAGTGCCCCTCACCCCACATGCAGCTGGTTCCCTGGGATCCCTGGACCATCAATAAGTCAGCACCCAAAGAGTTTATATTGTTACAGCACAAAGCCCTCAGACTCTGCCCTGTGCTAAGGGAGGCCTCCGTTGTTAAATATTTTAAATAAAGAAAATAAATAAAGGGCTTGGTAAGGAGACCAGAAGAGGGAACAGCCAGGCCTAGGGAGCACTTGTCTTATCCCCACCAATGCCCCACAAGTACCCACCAAGGGAGGCTTTCTTAGCCAATGAGTAAGGACAGCAGTTCCTAGTCAGAGCTGTCAGCACTTGGAGGTACAGAGGAGTGTAAGGAATCCTGGTTTGGCCTCTTTCCTCCTCTGAGCCTTTCTTAGTCACTCCCTTTCCTTTGTTCTGAACAGAACCACTGACTGTAACCCCAGCCCCAACGTCCTCTTTGGGAGAAAATATGAGGCCTGGGCCAATGTCTTGGGATCATGATGACAAAACAAAGAACATTAACTTTAAAAATCAGACTAAGGACAGCATCACATTATGCCTTGTAAATATTTGTCCATTTATAAGTTAGATATCAATATAAATAAGGGTGTTTCCTTGTTTGCAGCACTTATGGACTCTAACCAAAGCAACTGGGTGGAGAACACAGGAGGGCATCTTGGTGATTCTTCACAGGCCAGGGGCTTCATTCCGCTCACCCCACAGTACCCAGCAGAGATGCAAGGTGCTCTGTGACTATTTTCAACTCTAAGGTTGAATTCAGTGTTTTGTGAATCAATAGGTGATAATAGAATATTAGTATTAGTAATGATTGATGTTTCTTGAGTGTTTTCTACATATTTGCATCTATTATGTTATTTAAACTTCACAACTATGCTCTGGATAGATGCTATTATTATCTCCATTTTGTAATTGAGGAAACAGGCACAGAGAATTTAAATATCTTGCCTAAATTCAGAGTTTAAAGTGATGATTCTTAGGTTTAAACCTAAAATTTGGTGAGAAAATTAGCTTACCATTCTGTAGTGGAGATGAAAGCCAAATTGGGGGAGAATATTAAATGTCACTTATTACCTCAGAAATGCCTATAACATTATTTGCACCAAATGGGTGTCATTTAACTTAAGATCAGTGGAGTTCCTTAGAAACTTACTGACTTGTATGGGAAAAAAGAAAATTATTACTTGCCGATATTTTGCAAAGAACGTGCCTGACTACATCTCCAGTGGAGCCAGACATATACTTATAAACCAAGGATCAATGGACTCGATCAACCTTGTATTCATTGTGCATTTATTATCTCAATTATATAGAATCATTTGCCTTGGGTACAAAAGAAGCAGAAACCCTGGCTCCTGTGATCTGATAGCTGAAGAACAGATTATATTTATGGTAAAGCATAAGTGTTTTACCTGCTGCTTTTCCTTTAAGATCATATTTCATCCTATGTGATTTTTATGCTTTCAGATTCTTCAAATAACTAGAATATTAAACAATAAATGCATTTATCATTAAATTTAAATAATCTTATGATCTTTTAACTCACCAAGTTATAGTCATCCCTTTCTTTTTCAATTTATCTGTCACTTTTGAGTAAATGGCAGTTGCAATGTGTTACATTAAGGTATTAATTAGCTCTCTGATCTTGGTGATTCTAAGGGTGTTGAAAAGAATCTACACAGGAGTTTATTAGCCTTCTCTCCAGCATGTGTGTTTGATCTCTCTTTTGACTCACAAAAAAGACAGAAAAAAAAGAAAATGCATTATATATAGTTCTTTGAATGTCAATGGGTATATGATTTTTTGAGCTTGCCAAGTGTTAATTGGTCTCTTCCAAAGTGATGATGCAAATAAAATTCACAGTCATTTAGTTTGCAGTCATGAATCTTTACTCCCTGACAAAGTGAAGCACTAAAAAAATGAAGAAGTTACTAAGATTTTTCAGAGAAAGTCTGTATAGTGATCAGCTATCTTTAAGAAACATCAAGCAGCACTGGCTGGCGACACAGTGGATAGATAAGGCGCCAGCCTGCGAACCCAAGGTGGCTGGTTCCATTCCCCAGCCAGGGCACAGAGCCAGGTTGAGAGCCAGGTCTCCAGCCAGGTCTGTAGCTGGAGGCAGGTGAAAGGCAACCATACATTGATGTCTCTCTCCCCTTCTGCCTTTCTCCCTTCCTTGCTCTCTGAAAATAATGAATAAAATCTTTTAAAATTAAAAAAAAAAAACAAAAAAACCAAAAAAGAACATCAAGCAGATATGAGGCTATTGATACCCATGTTACCCAGAATATGTTTTGGTCTTTAAGATAGTTTAAGGAGGAGTTTGCACTAGAATTTTAGAAATACAGTTAGAAGACAGGTACACTATTATAATAAATAAAATGAAATGCTAAATAGGGAAGAGTTGCCTCATTTCTAATCATAATAAGTGATTTTGTATCTTAGTGTTGGATGATCATTTGGTGTGGTTGGAACAAAACAGCTATAATCATGCAGTGCTAGAAAGTGCCATGGAATGCCAGTTACAAGGCAAAAATAGTTTCTCATTGCAAAGTAAAAAAAGAAATTTTATGAAGAGTGTCTTTGTGCCTTTTCATTGACACATGAAGATATAGATGGCTGTGAGAGAAAAATAAAGTCATTTTGTAAGGACACTGCCTAAATTTCTAACTAATTTATTATTATTATTTTGAAAAAAGAAATCAGATGTTTAATTTTGGTGTCACAGGACCAGCTAACTGAGGTGACACCTAATTTTTTTAAACCTTCAAAAGATTGAAAAGCTATGGAAATCTAATAGTAGCTGTACTGTTATCTATTCAACATTTTTGGGCAAGTTGTCTAAAATAGTATTATTTTGCAATTTCTTAGATAAGGATCATTTAGGGCTTATTTTTACAAAATATCAGCTGACCCACATATAGGCCCAAATTACAACAATTTTTAAAATGCCTTTTTCTATATATACAATAAAGAGTAAAACTTCCAAAGGACTCAATGTAATTGCGAGGCTAACAATTTCCTCCCACAAATTGACAACTCTGTCATTTGTCAAATTCAAGTTTTTCTGAGCTTGTAGGATACTGGAACAGTTAGGGCAACAGTGTTTGATGTATGTTAGGGTGTATCTCAATAATCCTAAAAGGGTAATATTTTTCAGAGTTTGAAATTATTTGTTAACAAAAACACAGCATTGGATGATTTTCCTCAACAGCATGCTCTAAAAGGGTGGGAGTGTCTCAAGGACAGCATAGCACTTTCTTGTGGTCCTGTAGGCCTGTCGCCCATAGACAGGCATTTTCAAATAATGCCATCTAGCATGGTGCTAAAGAAAAGTCATGGCATGAACCTGATTCACAATACTTCATTAGCAATCAATAGGCTTTGTTTTAGTGAAAACAGAACACAAAAACAGAGTTCGATGGCAAGCTTTTAGGGTTAAATTAATTGACACTTGTCATTCTTCAAACATGTTTTTATTCATGGTGTATGAATATGGCTTTTAGGTATATGTGGAGTGAACAGGCTCATTGACGTGAACATACACATACACTTTTTTGCATATTATCAAAAATAATAAAAAATTGATGGTGCATATTTAAGTCATACTCTCTCTCTCTATAACAAATACCAGACAAAATAAAGCATTATTTCTGAGTTCTGGAAAGAATGACAAAATCAAACCAAGCTGACTGTGGCTTTGTCCAGTAGGGCATTCTAATTGACTCACAAGTCATTAATCAGTTCCCAATCAATCTATTTTGCCAGCAGCAGGCAGTTAGGACTCCATTACCAATCATTCATCATGCCATACCCTAATTCACTGCACCATTAGCCATGGCTTAGGCCCCCGTTAGAATAACTAAGTGCCAGTTGCAAAGAATTTTTATTCCTCACCTCAGCCACGGGGATCCCTTCGGGTGGTCGGCACTGGAGCAAAACTTCCTGTTCCAAGGACACTTCCTTTCCCAGGGGTTCCTGCTCAAATGTCTTCCGCAGATCTGAAAAGCACAGGTAATAAAATACATGACAAAGCTGATTTATATTTATGCATTTATAGAAAATGCAATAAAAGTTTTCCAGTTTAGTATTTTATGTATCCTTGTATTTTTTCAAACTGCATGTTAGTATTATACCACAATTGGGGTGATTATATTCTATGTGATAGAAATTATGCTCCAACTTTAAGCTTCACTGGAATGCTCATATTAACGAGTGAAATTCATTCCTTGCAATTTTTAATTAATTCTTGATAATTAACAGTGATGATCAGATTTTTAACTGGAAGAATCCTATCATAATTGATTCTTAAACACACAGATTCCCTTATGTACGTACATATTTTCCTCTCTGGTCACAATGAATAAATACTATTAGGGTTGTAATAACTCTGAGACATTTTGATCAATAACTCAAAAGCAAGTTTCCAGTTCAGAGTAGAACAGAGTGCCGGAGTCCTGAAAGAAGGAATATAGCTTCTTGAGGTGTCTCAAACCCAGCCAGGGGAAAGAGAACATGCTGGAATGAATCCAGAAATCTCTCACTATGTAATTTAGCAGCCATTCTTCAGTTAGAAAATTAAATAGTAATTTCTGCCCACATATACTAAGTACCTAATTACACATTTACATAGAGTTGCTATAGCAATATGGAGACTTTTAAAAATTATTATAGATTGACACAAAATTGTTAGAATCTAGTTTGTCATTTTAAATACCAAAGTTAAAAAAGTAAATGATTCAGCCATAGAGCTTTCAAGCAGCATTAAAACAAACAAACAAACAAACAAACAAAAGCGGACAAAAATCTTATTTCATACTTGTACAATTCAGCTCCTTTCAATAGAAAGTTATTGGAATTTTACCCACCAGGAAATAATAAAAAGTTAACCTCTCTGACCTTTTAGCTCATATCCCTGATAAAAAATTTCAGAACCTAAAAGCATGAGTTTAGTCTAGTGAACTAATGAGTAGAAACTCAAAAAAAGCTCTGAAGGTACATAATTCTAATGTCCTTCAAGGAACTATCAGAAAGCACCACCAGAAAAATACACAGAAAAAAAACCCAAAACATTGTTACATACTTGTCATTTTGTTGATTTTCTTGACAAAAGAAAACTTAAAGAGTTTAGGGATTATGAGAAAATTATGAATCTAGGTGGGTCTGAGGTAAGATAAATCAATCTCTAAATGGTGTCAGGATTTCTGTCAGAAGGGCTCTTTTCATTGATTATCAAGCAACTAAGTATACTGTAGAGGTGAACATTTAAAATCCACAGTTATTAGTTTTGACAGTTACCTAAATCATGTCCTTAATTTACACATCAGGAACATGTTTATCAAATTAATGAAAGCCTCACAATAAAACAATGGATGTTGTGTTAGAACCTGATGACCCATGATTTGATATATGAGGTCTGTCCCAAAAGTAGCAAGCCAATGTCAATATAATTAAAACCGTTTGTGCAGCTGATACAATACTTTTAGGGCAGATCTTATATATTTTGCATCTCTTACACTCTTTTAACAACTCTTTTGGTTAAGCTGTGCCCTTCCAACAAACATATTAAAACTTTCCTACTCTTCTCTTCTGATTTGGTAGTTTCTCTATTTTCAACTTGCATGAAGATGAAAAATTTGGTAAGTCACTAACTAATAAAAGTAAGAGCAGCAATGAATAATTTTTATGGGATAAAATATGCCTGCCAAAGTACATCTACTTTTTAAAAACAACTTGGAAAACACCCATCTGATGTGGGGTAAGATGAAGACATAACTGGAATTAGTTCTCAAATGAAATAACATTTTGACTCACTTCTGGTAAAATTCATCACCATATCGTAAAATGAAGGGTGAGAATAAGAGAACGTGAGGCACAGATGCATTCAAATAGTCAAAACAATTCCTTTAATATTTGTTAATTATCTTCTTCCAGCAGACACTTTACTAGGTACTTAGAATGAATGGTAAGTTTCATGAAAAGTCTTTCATGCAAAGGAATGAAAACCCTCAAAGGCTTCTAAGCAAAGGAGGGAGATCAGATGTCATACTGCCTTCAGTGTGACAGATGGATTGAGACAGAAGGTAGTTTGGGAACCATTTGATTAGACCACAAGGGATGATTGTGTCCTGAAATCTGCTAGTGATAGTGGACAGAAATAAACAAATTCTATAAATAAATATATCACACATTCAGGAAGACTTATATTTGGAAAATGCCAAGAGGCAAAGATCACACTGTGTGCTTAGTTATTGCAATTGTTAAGTTGGTACCTTTATTAAATGAAATAGAAGTAATGAATTGAGCCCTGGCTGGTGTGGTTCAATGGATTGAGAGCCAGCCTGCAAACCAAAAGGTCACTGGTTTGATTCCCAGTCAGGGCACATAACCTGGGTTGTGGGCCAGGTCCCCAGATGAGGGTATGAGAGAGGCAACCAATCAATATTTCGCTCACAAACTGTTTCTCTCTTTCTCTTTCTCCATCCCTTCCACTCTCTTTAAAAATAAATAAATGAAAATTGTTTAAAAGGGTTTTTTAAAGTAGTGAATTGAGCATGACAGGGATGAAGAAAAAACAAATTAATTTTGTTCTATATTCTGTTTGGTATGTCTATAGGATATGCAAATGGAAAAAAGCCCAGTACATTATGTCCAGGCTTTTCAGCCTCAGCACTATTGGCTTTGGGGACTGCGTAATTCTCTGCTGACGGTTGTCCTGTGTATAAATAGTAAGATGCATAGCTGCATCCCTAGAATCTCCTCATTAAGAGCAAGTAACCTCTCTCCCAGTGGTGATAACATAAATGCCTCCAGACAATCCTAAATGTCCTCTGAGAGGAAAAATAACCCCAACTTGAGAATCACTGGGTCCAGAGCTTGGAAAAGAAGTCTGGGTAGGAGATCAGTGCTTCGTTGCCTAGGAGATGGCTGAAGTACTGGAAACAGATGACATCACCAGGGGGAAGACTGAGCATAAAAAAACAAGGACACCAACATTCAGGAGAAAAAGCTGCCAGCCAACCTGCCATGGTATGAACCGTGAAGTAGAAGAAAAAAGTACATACATGTCAGAGGAGCCAGCAGAAAAATCAAGTTTTAAGAAGGTGGGAGGCCAACAGGACAAATGCAGTGAAAGAATCAAGGAGGGATGTTATTGTTTTGGGAAATCTTGGAGTGAGCAGGAGGAGAAGCCAAGCTATGTTGAGGGGTGCATAGGAACTGGGACAACAGTCATCCTGGGAAACTACTGCACATGTGCAACACTTTTTTGGCGGCACAGATCAGCAGCACCATTAATGAGTGGTGGGTCTCAGTAAGGCATGTTATAATTCTTGATAGACTATGGTGTCGATTCTGGCAGTTTTCCCATTCCTGCCTCATGTGCGAATCTTATGAGGGTTGTTGCTTCCTAACTGAGAATGGTGACCACTCATCAGAGCCATGAACTTCAAGAGACAGGTTAAACTGAACCATCATGGAATACCATGTAATTATTTTGTTTTCATGGTTTGGCTTTGAACTCTCTGTACATTTTATCTAATTTCTAAAATAATCTCACATTTAACCTCCCACAAAGCCATACTTCTTTCCTGAGAAATCCTTTGAATTTCTGCCATATAACTTCTTTTCTAGTTTTCGGGTAGTGTAATAAGCATGGAAAATATTGTGTCTGTCCAGCATAGCAGCTGCTAATTTCAGGATGTCCCCCAATACCCTCAAGCAGAGGTGGAGAACACTGTGAGCATAGCCTTTATTAGGGGACAGAAGTGATAGAAGGCAGGCCGGATGCCTTGCAGGCAGAGAGACCATACGGCTGACAAATGAATAAGTATGAAAAACAGACACTTGTCAGCTAGGAACTAGACATAAAACAGAATGGTTCAGAATAACGTGGGCATTCCATCAGGGAAAAATTATGAATTTCTGCCCTTAGAAGACCTTTAGGATTCTATACTTCTGTTTCCTTTCCATTAGTTCTAAGACAGCTACCAAAATAAGTATAAAGTCCTTTCATGGTAACCTAGATTACTTTTGAAAAGGCAACTTGGCTTACCTCTGATCTAGTCATTGATTCCAACAACTAAGAGAAAAATCAGCTTTGTCACATGCATGTATTCAGAAAGCCATTTACTTAGGAACATGAATATTGGCTTACCAAATCCACAAAGGGAAATCCAATTAGCAAATGTAGAATTATACCTGAAAGTATATGGATTTCTATTTACCACTTACATGGTAATCAAAGAAAGGCTTTCGGAATACAAAACATGTGTGGGTGCAAATGGTGTCTCACTTTTTTACCAGAGAATATTGATGCATTCAGTGATTTGTTTTTGCACAATAATAATGCTGCAGTTACAAATTATTTATGGTGTGGAATATCTTAATTCATGGCATTCTACAACTATGAACTCTACATTTTGACAATGTGATAATGACAAAAGAAGGTTAAGTAGCAGTTCAAAGTCTCCATGGCTTTTACCTCCCTTGTTTGTAAAATGAAAGTGAAGAACTGAATACTTTTGAAAGTCTCTTTTGTTCTAATAGCCTATGACTGAACAGACTAACATTTTAAATGTGTATTGTAGAAGAAAACATCTTATCCTTTGTCAAATAAGATACTTCTTGGCAGTGATAAAGTTTTAAGGAACTATGACAATTATCAGTGTTCAAGAATAATAAATAGAAGAAATTACTTTTTAATAATCTAGGAGTTGGTGCATTTTTTAAGAGAATAGCAAATAATTTTTGTCTCAAAAATTTTCATGGAATTTTTTGACACTTAGGTGTGGATGAGAATCTGAAAATGGGGCAAAAGTATGTTTCAGAAGATTCAATGATAAAAATATCAGAAAATTCTTTAGACAGATCCAAGGGAGCATCCCCAAAGAAGATGAATATTAAAGGCTAGATGATTGTGAATACATTTGGAAGTACTTTGAGAAGGTGAATTTTCTGTGTCTGTGGAGAGGTTGGAGAGGAAAAGACTCCCCATAACAGTATATAAGAAAACCCATCTCATCAAAGTGCATTTTTATGAAAGGAGTAGAAAATCACATCTTCTTCCCCAACAAACATTCCTTAGGCAACTATGCCTGACACCATGTGAAAGGGTGAGTGTGACCTACAATAGGAAAGTTGAGGGTAGACAGATCATAGCTTTGAGTATAATGGGTCACTCCATCCATCCAAGCACCTTTGAGTCCTACTGATTTTGGAAGGAAACTAGGAAGAATCTCAGCAAAAAGATCTCCCTATTGTGAAGGAAGGTTATTGATGCTACTGTCTTTAAAAAGCATAATAAGCATGTTTGTATTTCAAGTTTTTAAAATTATTTCCATTTATTATAAATGTTTATTCCCTCAGCAATGCAACTTCATTTATGCTGAAAGATTTATTAGAATAAAATATTTTTTAAAAGACAAAATCTTGATGATATGACAGACTGATAATATGAACGCAAGAATTCTCCAAAGGGTATATATCAAATGGATTTTTCTAGTGGAAATTAAAATCCTTAAATTGATAAATGAAATATTACATTACTAGTGTTGGTTGTTTTCTATTGTTAATCCTCATAGGGCTAGGTGAGTATTAAAAACTATTGAATTGTAAAAAGTTTTGAGAATTAGAAAGGACAAAGCATGTGAATTGTAATACATTTTTATAATTTGTATTATTTAATATTTATATTATTATTATTCAGAGAGTTATGGCACATTAATAACATGAGGAAATTTTGAATATGTCATTTTCTTACATAATTTAGCCATAATAGTCAATAAACCATAATTTCTAATATTCCTTTCTATTCTTATGGAATTTAGGGTTTATTACTGTGTTTTTCAAACTGTGTGTCATGACCAGTTAGAGGGTTGTTATATAGACTTAATGTATTTAAAACTAAGATTAAAACTATGAAATTAAATAATATAAAATATCAAGGTATAGCATCATAGCATCATTATATATGTATAATGTATTATACACACAGACACAAATAGCCATATACATCTACATATCTGTATGTATTTGTATGTGTGGAGAGATGTTTATGTATTTAGTGGCTCATTACATAAACACATTTGTTATTGTAGATCACTGTGAAAATGATCTGAAAGCAATGGGGAAGCAAAACAACATTTTGGCCTTGAGGAATTTCAGCATATATAAACTTGGGTTCAGGTCCTAAACTCTACCATTTGACTTTGAACACATTGCTTAGCTTCTTGCTTTAGTTTATTCAGCTAAAAAGAATGTATTTAGTTATTCAGCTAAAAAGAATGTGTTATACTAAGAACTATCATATATAATAATATTTAAGAAGTGCCTATAAAATTCTACCATCATGCTTTGAATGAAGTCTGTGCTCAAAAGATAATAATTCCTCCACCTCATCTTTTCCCATAGTATTAGTGAATTTTATTATGCTATACAAACAGCCATTATCATTATTAGTCAGGCAAAGAATGTGACAAAATAATTATGAGCTTGAGAGGACTCATGATTGAAGGTGATGTATCACATAGAGAAACCCAGGGACTAACATTCAGTGCTTGAAAAAAAAATGCAGATATCATACTTAGGAAGAGCCCTGGGAATCTACCATTTTAACAGGTCCCATGGGTGTATTTCATGCACAGCTAAACTCAGAACCACAGGTTGACTGACTGATTATTCGTGGAACACCTAAGACATACGTTGCACTGTGTTAAATCCCCTAGGCTGTGGGAGGGAGGAGGTTGGCAGCCTGTGGGAGCTCAGCCAACCTGCTTCTGTGTTGTGGCTCTTACCACCTGGTTTACACTGAATCCCTAATGGTGTTTCTACGAAGGTGGGGGAGAACTCCCTTTTGTACAAGATGGTGGTTTACATTGTCTAGGATGGGACTTGAAATTTTACTTGTGTACAGAGGATATACCACATACCAGTAAAACAACTAAGAGAAAGGGAGGAACAAGATTTATTTATTTTTCCTGAAACATGGCGCCCATGTAGGTTGTCTATTGTTTTCTAAATTTTAATAGAGACATAGGTATAAAACCAACCCACTTAACTTTTTCCTCTAATTTTTCCTCAGTTTTAGTTATATGTTGCCATACAAAGTTAGTAATGTAGATTATTATGTAAATTTTATTCTAATTGTTGTCAACTACTTAAAAGATTATCAAAATACCTGTATGAGCCAATCTGTTAAGGGGCAAAAAATTGGTGAATTATACTGGGCCTGTGAACTGCCATTTTGAGGTGTTGGTCTAGCAAGTTCAGTGCTAAGATTGTCAAAGTTATCTTAATAATTCTTGTGGCCTCTCTCCCATTTCAGAGATAATCTCCTAGACTTCTTCCATGGTTCCTCTTTTTTCTAACTTTCAGATACTTAATCAAGAAAGCTGACCAAGAGATCTTGCTGGGCAAAGCTGTTTCTATTAGTAAGATGTCATATATAATATTTCCTGAATTACTATTTCATAATTAGTAGTTCGTGTTCCCTTATCTACTTTCAGAAAGAATGTTAGGGCTTCAGAAGATTAAGCAACATTTTCTGGAAAAATGGAAACTATTAGCACCTCAGTCAGGAGAACCAAGCATTTCTTGATGGCTGAAAAGATACTCTGTCATCATTCCAGTAATTTCTGATGACTACATAGAATAAAATGTCCCCATATTCTTTTCTGAAGCAATATCTTCATTGCTACTGTTGCTATGTACAAAAACTTGAAGCTCTTTTGTCTACAGAAGTAATTTGTCAAAAGGGGTTATGATCTGTCCTCAACTTTTATTCTTTTTTAAAAAATTTTTTTCATAGAGAGGGAAAGGGAAGGAGGCAGAGAGGGTGTGAAACATCAATGTATGGTTGCCTTTCACCTGCCTCAAGCTACAGACCTGGCTGGAGTCCTGGCTTGCAACCTGGTTATGTGCCCTGGCTGGGAATCAAACCAGTGACCTTTGGGTTTGCAGGCCAGCACCTGATCCATTGTGCCACCAGCCAGGGCTCAACTTCTATTTTTAGAATAGGAATGGCCACCTTTCCTTTCAGCACATGTCCATAAGTAATTACAACACTCTTTTCTGTAGAGTCTGGATTCAGCCTTGGGATCCTCAGTAGTACAGGATCCCACAACTGGGAGGCCACAACTAAGCAGCAGTTTCTATTCAAAACATAATGCATTTGCACCTCCAACCTAAACTTCACTGTACAGAACTTCCTGATGTGGGGCATGTCTACACAGTTATAACCATCTTTCTATCAGATATTATTACATCAATGCTAAATTTCATTTTAAAAAGATGAACTAATCCCGACCAATTGTGGCATTTACACATTTTAAAATTATTTGAGGTCAGCTATGTCTTGGTGCTTAATGCATAGTACATCCTTAATAAATGGTGAATTGAATTCAATTTCTGAAATAATCTACTATTTTTTCTATTGAAGTACTGGGAACAATTGTTCTTATGGTGAAAACCAATGAAAGCCCTTAGAAATTGCACAGTCCAAACTCTACACTTTATAGGTCAGACAACTAGGACTTTGAGAAGTTAATTCATTTCTTATAGATCACAAACTTTGTAGAAGCAGCTACTCCATGACGTGGGGCTACAGAAGGTGGAGTATTGTATTGTGGTTGTACTTGTTTCCCACTTTCTGGCTTAAAACAACAAATATTTATTTTCTCATAGTCTGGAGGCCTGCAATCTGAAATCAGTTTCATTGGGCCATGATCAAGGAGTCAGCAAGGCCATGTTCCCTCCAGAAATTCTGAAAGTAAATTGATAGCTTGCCTCTTCCACAGTCTGGCCACTGCCAGCCTTTTTTGGCTTGTGGCTGCATCCCTCCAATCTCTGCCTCTGTAGTCACATGACCTCCTTTTCTATCTGTGCCAAGTCTCCCTATGTCTTTCTCTTATAACGACACTTGTGATGGCATTGAGGGCCATCCCTGATAATCCACAATGATCTCCCCATCTTAAGAGCTTTAATTTAAGCATATCTACAAAGGATTATTTTCCATATAGAAAGTAAGATTTAAAGGTTCCAGGGATTAAGACCTGATATCATTGTGGCTATTACCCAGCCTACAACAGGGGTTAAGAGTGTGGAGCCTGGATCCACGTGCCTGACTTTTATCCTAGCTCAGCACTTAATAATGTTCATGTGCTTTGGTTTCTCCATCCTAAAATGAGGGTAATTATAATACATATAAGGTTATTGTGAAGATTAAATATGGTAATACACATAAACACACTTAGGACAGTGCTGTTATGTAAAAACCACTATAAATGTCCTCACTTATTTAGATAGCCACTCCATTCTGTTCATAATCAGCTGTCAAACTTTCACAAAGTTTGTGGTTATACTGATACTTAATTAAATAAATTACTTCAGTTATTTTTTTCTTTTTTTTTCAGTAATAGGAATAAATTTATTGCTTCCAGAAGGTTCCTCTTAACATGTCTGCAGTAATAGTTTCAATGCTTTTTAAAAATTTATTATTTTTCAATGAAAGCTACCCTATTTTCACCCATTCCTCTCCCCTGCCCCACCCTCACATTCCTGCTCCCAGGGTCAATCCCCACCCTGTTGTCAATATCCATAGGTCCCTTATACTTGTTCTTTGACAAGACCCTTCCCTTTCTTTCCCCCCGTTACCCACCTTCTCCCTCTTCTCAGGCCACTATCATCAGTTTGTTTCTTATTTCCATGTCTCTGGTTCTGTTCTGCTCATATTTTTGTTCTAGTCATTAGTTTCCACTTATTGGTTTAATCATATGATATTTGTCTTTCACTGCCTGGCTTATTTCACTAGCATAATACTCTCCAGTTCCATCCACACTGTTGCAAAAGGTAGGAATTCCTTCTTTCTTTCTTCTATGTAGTATTCCATTGTGTAAATGTACCAAAGTTTTTTGATCCACTCATCCACTGATGGGCACTTAATCTATTTTCAGCACTTGGCTATTATAAAAAATGCTGCTATGAGTATGGGGTGTATATGTTCTTTTGAATTGGCGTTTCAAGATTCTTTGGGCATAATCCTCACAGTGGGATTGTTGGGTCAAAAGGCAGCTCCATTTTTAGCTTTTTGGGGAAATTCCATACTGTTTTCTACAGTGGCTGCACCATGTAGGAGGGATCATAATACCTGATATCAAACTAAACTATAAAGCCACTATAATCAAAACAGCCCATTACTGACATAAAAATAGACACATAGGTCAATGGTAGGGAACCCAGAAATAAACCCAAGTCTCTACAATCAATTAATATTTGATAAAGGGGGCAGGAGTATAAGATGGAGTAAAAATAGCCTCTTCAATAAATGGTGTTGGAAAATCTGGACAGGGACATGCAAAAAAAAAAAAAAAAAAAAAAAAAAAAAAAAAAAAAAAAAAAAAAAAAAAAAAAAAAAAAAAAAAAAAAAAAAAAAAAAACGAAAGAAAGAAAGAAAGAAAAGAAACTGGACCACCAACACATACCACATACCAGAATAAACTCAAGATGGATGAAAGATTTAAATATAAGTCATAACTCAATAAAAGTCCTAGAAGAAAACATAGGCAATAATTCCAGCTATCCCACAAGCAATATTTTTGCCTATATATCTGCTAGGACGAGGAATAGAAAGGAACAAATAAATGTATGGGATCACATCAAATTAAAAAACTTCTGCAGAGCTAAAGAAAGCATCAGCAAAATGAAAAGAAAAACAACAGTATAGGAAAACATATTTGCCAATGATACCTTGGGCAAGAGTTTGATGTAAGGAATATATGAAGAACTCATATGACTCCACACCAGGAAGACAAAAAAATCTGTTTAGTTACTTCTAAGAAGAGGCCACATTCCATGTATCAGGATTAAGCCACTTGACTCTCAAATATAGCTGGTCTTGACAACATATTCCAGATCTAGGGAAATTCTGTACTTAGAAGAGAGTCATATGGAGTTACCTGTTGTTTGCCATCTTTTATACTCTCTGATACAGACCTGGTCTTGCATTAAGCAAATATAGCTGCTTCACAATGATTCACATTTTCCTAATTCCTTTTCAATGAATTTTTTGCATGCTCAACGAATAGAGGTACTAAATACATTTCCAACTTTAAAAAAATATTTTAACATAATTTCAAAGTGCTCCTCTAGCAAATAAAATAATTCTATGGTCATGTATAGTAATGACACTTGTGTTATTAAAGAAAACAAACATTCCTTTCTTCCAATAATGATAAAAGGAGCTAACTACATTGTCATAGTAGAGTGTAACATGCTTAAATCACCAAATCTGGCTGCTAACAGAAAATAACTGCTGTGAATAGACAAGTAAAGTAAATTTTGGGAGAACTTGATTAGTCTTCTGCATTTTGGACACTCATTAAAAGTGAAAAATGAAGCCCTGGATGGTGGCACATTGGATAAGGTGCTGGCCTGCAAAAGTTGCTGGTTTGATTCCCCAGCCAGGGCACATAATCAGGTTGCAAGCTAGGTCTCCAGCCAGATCCGTAGCTAGACACAGGTGAAAGGCAACCATACATTGATGTCTCTCTCCCTCTCTGCCTCTCTCCCTACCCCTCTCTCTAAAAATAACAAATGAAATCTTAAAAAAAAAAAAAAAAAAAAAAAAGTGAAAAATGCCTGAGTTAAGGCCATAGAACCCTAATAAGTTCATCATGGTTTTATTTCCAAGAATAGAGTAACTTATCTTTGCTGGAATTAAAACAAATGTAGCCCTGGCTGGTGGCACAGTGGATAGGGTGTCAGCCTGCGAACCCAAAGGTCGCTGGTTCGATTGCCCGGCTAGGGCACATAACCAGGTTGTAAACCAGGTCTCCAGCCAGCTCCGTAGCTGGAGGCAGGTGAAATGCAACCATACATTGATGTCTCTCTCCCTCTCTGCCTGTCTCCTTTCCCCTCTCTCTAAAAATAATAAATAAAATAATATTAAAATAATAAAATAAAAATAATAAAATCTTTAAAAAAAACAAATAATGAAAAATTTTATATTCAGCACACCTGTGATATAGCATGCAAAAAAATGGATGGAATTTTATTTTTTTCACTTGCTTTTTCTTCTCGAATATCATAAAACACAAAACAAAATGGACAAAAGCTGACCAACCAACTAACAAAAATTAGATATATGAAGTTTCCTCTACAGTTACATAGAAAAGTCAAGAATTGTCATGTTTCTGAAGATCTTCATCATGAACTGGATTGCAAGTAGGAAAGTTTGTTTAAAACTCAGATTTACCATTTCTTAAACAAGTGACATAGGCAGGTTCTATTGTGTTATTTGCAGAGTTAGGCTAAGGATGGGATCTACTTTATAGTATTATTGGGATCATCACAAGAGAGAACAGGCAGAAGGGGCTTCACAAGAGTTGGGTACTCAGGGTACCATAAACATTAACTACTAGAACACATAATGTTTAAAGTTTAATGAAGATGAAACATTTTAATTGATTCCCATTATTTTGTAACCTAATTTTGTTTTTTAAAAACCTCTTTATGTATAGCCTATGGACATAGATACAGTAAACACCAAGGGTGGGGGTGACGGGGGCTGGGTGGAGGGGAGCAAAGTGGGGAAATGGGGGAACTTCTGTAATAGTGTCAACAATTTTTAAAAAGCTGTTTTTGAGGACTTTTAGGAATTTTCCACCAAAACTTTCATAATATTGTAGTTCATATCCAGGGATAGAGGTTAGAATGATCTTTAAGAAATAGGCAGAAGAGCTAGCCCTGGCTGGTAGCACAGTGGATAAGGTGCCGGCCTGCGAACCCAAAGGTTGCAGGTTCAATTCCCCAGCCAGGCTACGTAACAAGGTTGCAAACCAGGTCTCCAGTCAGGAGACCTGACTGTGGCTGGAGGCAGGTGAAAAGCAGCCATACATTGAGAAAAAAAAAAAAAAATAGGCAAAAGATTATCATGGGAAAGTGCTCAGTTGTGCTGAGCCATGACTATTTCTCACTGCACTGAGGTCATTTAAATGGAGAAATCCTGAGCAAACAAACTTTCCACAGACTGAAGTACAATTTCAACCATTCTTCTTTATTTCTTGGTTTTGGGGTGTTGATATGACATATTTGTATTCAGAGAGTTTTGCTAAAGTTTTTTTTTAATAAATATTTTAGAGCTAGAACTCTAAATGACATCCATTACAAAGAACAGGAAGAAAAAAAGAACATGCAAGCTATTCTTTTATATTCACACCTCATCTTTAGTTTCAGGGAAAAAAATGATTATATGTCATCACGGTATTTTTTTAAGGCATGTCTTAAGGATACATAATAAGAAACATGCCAACTTTATGGATGAGGTACCTGACACATGAAAAAGTTAGGGCTCTTTTCTCAGAGTACAAAAAAAGAAAAAAGAATGCAATGATTGCAGATGAGCTTTTTGCAAATAAGCACTGTAGTCATAAACTTCCTTTTTCATATAGCATAAAACACTATTTAATGACACATTTTAGTCTAGTGGGTCACCAGCTTTTGCAGAAACACAGAGATGATTTCCCCCAAAGATAACTTATGAGACAGTGTTCTATCAATTGGATGTCTGCCTCTCAGAATAAATACGCGCTATAAATGTCCATAGATTTGTAGGCTTCCATGAATCTTGGGAACTTGTTTACATATACAAAAGCAAAAATGTTTGGAAAAATATAGACTGACACAGTCAGGTATATGTTACAGTTTTTAATCTTAACATAGAAATGACATGAGTTAATACTATTTAGTACAGTGATTAAGATTTATATAAAATAAGAAATTTATTGTTAAAGTCTATCTTATCTAAAAAATCTAAATTCTATGATTAATATAATCTAATTCAAAATATGGCTTCTATAATTTATAATGGGCTCATTGGAGTCTTAAATGGTTGTGCAAGGAATCAAACCACACCTTAATAAACAGGTCATTTATTCTGGGGTGTGTTGGCAACCCTGCTAAGCTCTATCAAGACATTTGGCATTAAACATCTAGATACTTTCATAGTATATTATAAGTCTTTCAGACCACCTAGTTAAAGAAGTACATTATTTGGTTAAATTGCATAATTACTTACTTTTGCTTTATGCCAGGTAGAGTAATAAGAAATGGAAAATTGACGTGGGAAGCCATGAGTAATGACTTCTGTATAGAAATCCAACACAATAATTCACAAGATTACATATATATTTAATTGGAGATGTTATTACCCTACTATAAAAATATTAATTAATTAATTTAAGATATTAAGTTCCCACACTGTGTCCAGCATCATCATTGTAGGCATTTGAATTCATCAGTGAACACAAACATTTGCCTATAGGGATCTTACTTTCTAAGGGGGTGGGAGTGATATACCACAAATCATGAACACAGTAAGTAAAGATGCAATCGTTTAGAAGTCAGTAAGTGTTATGGAGAAAAGTACAGAAGTGCAATGGGGAATTGAAGTGGAGGGAGCACAGAAGCAGTCACTTCAGGCTCTGTGATACTCTCAAGTTCCATAGGTAATAAACATTTTTACTAAATGAACAAATGATTAGGATTCAATAGTATCATCACTTTACCCATTATATGCTTTCAATTTAATTTAGTTTCAGTTTTATATGTCTTCGTTTACTTAGCACTATCCATCCACATGCAAGGAACTATTTTTTAAACATTAGGGATGTTGACCTTTAACAAATAGCAGATATTTTGCAATAAAATGTTTTTTTTAAGAACAACAAAAACTTTCCATTCAGGACATGAGGTTTAACGGCAAGCCATATACAAATCCATAGAAACAAAGAAGAGCCGTGCTCTTTTATAGACTTGGGAAGGCTATTGTAAAATTGTAAACAAGGAATCCATTGGAGGACACTGAAAGTTTGAGGGATAGTGACTTTTCATTGGCTGAGCAATGTCATTCTCTCATTGGCTGAACTGTTACTGGTCCAGGAGGAATCTTTTCTTTCTCCTGCTAAGATGGTCAAGTAGTATCACCTTGCACTTCCTGCCCAAGGTGCAGGGTATGTTATTTCCTGTTAGGGTCAGCAGTGTGTGTGGAGCGATATGTATCTGAGAGTTCTCTCTTCTAGCCTCCTGACTCCACTTTAAATGAGGTTTCTGTTTCTTAATTTTCACAGGGATATAATGAAGAAAATAAAGTGCCTATCCTTGTGAAGCTTACATATATTCCAGTGATGCACATAGTCAACATAAAAGAAAACAATGATTAAGAGAAATGTTCTCAAGAAAACTAAAGCGGGTTTGGATTCAGGAGAATGACAGGCACATTGGGATCAGTAGGTTTTAGATGTATTGGTCAAGATTTACCCCTCAGCAGAAATCTGAATGAAAGAAGGAAGTGAGACACACTCAGACTTGGGGGTGTTCTAGGTGGGATGAAAGAGTTATTATAAATAGCTTGTATCTGGAATGAGTGTATTGTATTCTGGAAACAAGGAAGCTGCTACAGTTGGAGCAGATTAAGAGATGAGTAGAGAGGCAATGCTTATACTTCTGTGTTATATAAATACTAGCAAGCCTGTAACATTATTCATGTGGAAAATGAGATACTTTTGTGAGCTTCCACCTGAATTTCCACCTGACGTAGAAATCACTGTCAACTCCTCTCTTATTTGTATCCAGTATGTTGGTTCAGGGTTTAACACTGCTGGTGGACTGACCTATTTCTTCATTTACCAGCTGTGTGAATTCAGGAAATATCTTTACTCTCTCTTTGTTATTAAATTCCTCATCTGTAAAATAATGATAATACACCTATCATATAGAGATTTTGCAGGGGTTAAAGAAGGTAATACATGTAAATGTTGGTCAAAGGGTACAAATTTTAGATATATGAGTAAATTCTGGGAATGCAATGTACAACATGGCACCTATCATTAATAATACTGTATTGTGTACCTGAAATTTGCAGAGAATTTCATCCTCTAGGACTGAGAGTCCAGGCTGGGAGCATGAAGTGGTAAAAGGAGAGACTTCCAGTTTTGAAAGTTAACTTTGTATTGATAAGTTTCAATATACAGGAATAAAGTTGTTTAAATTGTACCTGTTATTACGAACACCTATTATTCACTGAGCCATTGCCTTGTGTGGCACTGTGCCACATGCTTTACATCTTTATCTAATTTTAAAAATAACCCTATCATTTTCATTTCATGGTGAAATGAAACCTAGGCTCAGAGGGGTTAAGTCACTTGACCAAGGTCACACTATTAAGTCATGCAACCAGACTGACTATAAATCAGCCTGGCCTCAAAGCCTGTGCTCTAACCACTCGACTGTGCTACTCTCTTTACTTTATAAGCACCCCCCACAACCTTCCCATCAACAATCACATCAACAACAGCTATATCAAAATCAAGGCATGTTCTTTACAAAGAAAGACAATGTTGACTGACATTTTTCCTAAAGTACTACATTTTCCTATGGTTAACGTTTGGGAATTTTCCCACTGGCTGCTAACAAGAGACCCTGGAAGAAACAACCCCATGACACTGGTAGCTGTATTACTATAAGGGTTCAAGTTTGGACAGTCATTATAGTGTCCACTTGGGCTCTCTCAGCAGACATTTCTCTGTGTTGGAGGCTACAGTCCCCACCTGGGACATTTGATGCTGCTCTGGCAAATGTGCACCATTTTAGAGCAGGTGTATTATGTTCTCAGTTCATGCTTGGCCAAATTTCAACTTTTTTGTTTCCTTTCTTTCTTCTGACTTAATTGTCTCACAAACTTATTTTTTTATTCCATATATTTTGAATGTATTAAAAGAAAACTTAAATAAATACATGAAGGCCCTGGTTGGTGGCACAATGGATAAGGTGCCAGCCTGCAAACCTGAAGGTCACTGGTTCGATTCCCCAGCCAGGTCTCCAGCCAGGTCTCCAGCCAGGTCGGTAGCTGGAGGCAGGTGAAAGGCAACTATACATTGATGTCTCTCTCCCTCTCTGCCTCTCTCCCTTCCTCTCTCTCTGAAAATAATAAAATCTCATTTAAATACATACATACATACATGAATAGCCAATAATCATTTCTACTTTGTGAACTTTTGAAAATAAGAGCATTTTTCATGAAACAACTACAGGCCACTCAAAGCATACAAAATGAGTATAAATCTGATTAGGTGAGACGTAATTGCACTTATTTGACCTTAGGATCATGGTTATTTTTACCTGAGATAAATTTAGACTTTGATTGAAGTCTATGTGATGACCATCTGTTAAATATTACTGGGCAAGCTAACAATCCGCAAGCTTACTGCAAGATTAGGGACTCACTTGTTAGGGATCAGCCTTGACAGAAAGAACTTGAAATTCAACCTTTAAAAAAAAACTCATGGATATGGACAACAGTGTGGTGATTGCAGGGGAAGAAGGGAGCAGTGGAGGAGGCGAGATGAGAGGTAAATGGTGATAAGCAGACACTTGACTTGGGGTGGTGAACACATAATACAGTGTACAGATGATGGGTTGTAGAACTGTGCACCTGAAACCTATTTAACTTTGTTAACCAGCCTCACCCCAATAAATAAAAAGGAAAACAAAATAAATTTAACCATTTTTCACCATGATATAAATCTATATAAGGAAATCTTACACATTGGATGGTGCTCTTTGGCTACACACATGTAAGTTCAATTAATTATGAAAGTACAAGCAAACTGTTCTTCAGTCTTGTTACATGAAGAGGAAATGTTTCGATTGGGCAAATTATTCTCTTACAAGACTTTTTTAAAACCATATTTTAAAATGTGTAACTACATTTAAAAGCTATGAAATGAATAGCAAATATATAATATGTTGCAAAGAAAGATGGGGTTCTTATATACAGGATATG
This sequence comes from Noctilio leporinus, assembly GCA_004026585.1. Classification (NCBI taxonomy): domain Eukaryota; kingdom Metazoa; phylum Chordata; class Mammalia; order Chiroptera; family Noctilionidae; genus Noctilio; species Noctilio leporinus. Next base: position 121,645 of record PVIW01001611.1, on the reverse strand, counting down.
TGCAATCAATTGGCAATAACTTTGCATCTCATTTCATGTACTTCTTATTAATTAAAATAAACTATGTTTCTAAGGTTATGATTTAACATCATTATTTCAGATATAAAGTATTAAATTCTGAGAACAACTGTCATGTCAAAGGAATAAGATATTAGAGCAACCATAATTTCTGAACCATTTGCAGGGCAAACTGCTAAGGAAATTGTGGACTTCAATAACATCCCTTTATGTATAGTGGACAATGTGAAGAAGGTGTATGATGCTGACCCTGATGTCGCCACACTAACAAGGAAAATGCATAAGGTGCACAAGGATCGCACAAGTCCAGATATTATACATAGAACCCAGGAGATCATCAATGAAGATCCGAGGTGTTTACCTTGACACTTTGAGAGCAGTTGTACTGTGGATGAAGCAAATCACGAATGGATGTAATTTTATCTTCCAACAAGATGGTGCACCAGCACATAATGCCAAAAAGGTACAAGAATATCTCAATGTTAATGTTCCTGAATTCTGGTCAGAGGAACTCTGGCCACCTAGTTCACCAGATGCAAACCATTTTGACTATTATGTATGTAGCATTTGTGAGAAAGAAGTTAATAAACAACCTCATTCCAGTAAAGAGGCTGTTAAAGCTAAGATTGAAAACATAATGATGTCCATTGATAAAGAAAAGTGAATTAAAGCGTGCTCAAGATTCCCAAGTCAAATTGAGTCTATTATTGCAGCAAATGGAGACTTTTTTGAACAATTTTAAAAATAATGACTATGTTTATGCATTTTATATAAGAATAAATTTATTTCAAAATATTAAACTTTTGCCGTATATTGTTTGTTTTACTAAAATTTTGCCACTTTATCATATGCAACCCTGCGTATTTAATTTTTATGTGACTAGGGACATATAGAGAGAATATTGTATATACTATTATATGAATGAAATTGTCACTAAAGATTTATCATTTGGGCCTATGAAGCCCTTAAATCAGCTTTTTGGCAATTTTAACTATTTATTATACTTGATACTAATGAACATAGCAATGAAAAGTATAGTTGTACATCATTGTACTTCTTAATTATAATTAGAAGCTAATTTTGAATGCATTTAAATATTTCACCAAAATAATTACTTTTTTGTTCCTTTTTAAAATGTTTGACATTAACTTTTTTCCACCCATAATTCCTCAAGTTTTTGATAGACACTTGTAATGGAAATTATGGTGTGCCACCAGGACCGCTTTTCAGGACTGATCCCGTCTGCTGGGAGTGCTGGTGATCAAGGTTCTCAGCCTTTCTCCTGGAATTGCCCTCAGCTGAGGAGAGCTGACCAACCCGGGCCACACAAGCAGGCGGGATGGAGTCTAAAGGAGGAGACCACAACTACAGACTAGTCAATGTGGGGGAGTAAAGGCCTGCTCATTTCCTGTGTCTCAAGGTGGGACAATTCTGAAGGGCCATCTGAGCTCCAGGGCTCCCCTATGGACTCATTGTTTGTTGGACCTGCACTGCAGAACAGTTTCTCCTTCAGCCCAATACTACTACTGCCTCATTCCTCCATGGACAGCATTTCTAGGAGAACTCTAATACATTTGCCCCCATACATGTCTCCATCTTCATTTATATCATGGATAATCCTCATAAATCTCTTTAGATGTGCTCAGAGAGGAATGATTAATATAGAGCATTTTAATAAACATAAGGATTTTTTATAGAAGTTTTAATTCTACAACATTTATTAAACATTGTTGATGTTCCAGGCATTATGCTAAGCACTAAAGATGCAAAGTTAAGCAGAAGTGGATTATGCAAGATTGATCTCAAGGAACTTGCTGGCATGACACACAGATGTTACAAGTGAGTATCATTCAAATGAGACAAGTCCTATACGAAGAATATGAGCAAACTACTCTGAAAGTATCGAGAAAAAATGCCTATCACTCTGGAGACCTATGAAGCAAGAAACACTTCATTAAAAACATTTGAAATAAACCCTTAAAAAGCTCAGGACTTTTGAATCATTCTTCCCTTTCTTTCCCATCCCGCATTCAATCTCTCAACAAAAGCCATTACCTCTGCCTTAAAATATATTTAGAAACAAGATCACACCACTTCTACTGCTTCTAATCTATGCATACCCATCATCAGCCTCATGATTTGTCTTCCTGCTTCTATCCTTGCCCTTCATGGCCTATTCTCAACACAGCAGTCAGGTGATTCTGCTGAAATAAGTCAGGTCAAGCCTTCCTCTGCTGAAAATGTTCCCAAGTTCTATCTCTTACTTAAGAACCAAAGATGTTATGCCTACAGGGTCCTAGGCTATCTCTACACTGAACATCCTGTTCTTACCTCCATGCCTTGCCTTTTTCAGTTTATCTAGGCATCTGCTCTCATTCACTCTTTTCCAGCCACACTGGCCAGTTTGGTCTTCTTGTAACTGGCCAGCCTCCTGCCCCTGGGTACCCATCCAAACTTGTACCACTTGCTGTTCTTTTTGTCCAATGCCCTCCCTCCCTTCCTTTAGGTTTCTTCATTGTCAACTTCTTCCTGAGGCCTTCCTTGACCACCATCATCTAGCACTACCTATTTTGTTCACAGAACTTACCACTTGCTCTGTACCCAATTATTATTTATTATGTTTAGAGTTTGCTCTTCCTCACCAAAACATAAGCTCCATGAGGGCAGGGACCATCACATGCTTTGTTTCTGGTTTCATACCAAATACCTACAATTGTTCCAAGAATAGAGGACATGTTTGCTAAATAGTTGTTGAATAAATAAATTTTTACAATAATGAAGGGAAGAGAAGAGTGAAACCTTTCATTCTGAACAATAGCCAAAACCCTAAAGTTCAAAGCTTTTCTAATGGATTAGGACTAGAATGGAGAAATTCTTAGTGGCCAGGGCTGGAGGCATTGGCTGGGTATGTAAATCATGAAATGTGGTGTTATGGACTGAATTGTGTCCCCCATAAAATCCACATTGAAGTTCTAACCCCTGATAACTCAGAATGTGACTTTATTTGGAGAGAAGGCTTTTAAAGAGGTAATTAAGTGAAAATGAGGCCTTAGGGAGGCCCTAATCTGAAATGACTGATAATCTTATTAAGAGAAGAAATTTGGACCTGGATAGTTATAGAGGGAAGGTCATGTGAAGACACAGAGAAGCCAAGCGCAGAGGCTATAGAAGAAATTGATACTGCTGATGCCTTAATCTCAGACTTTTAGCTTCCAGAATTGTGAGAAAATAAGTTTCTGTTATTTAATCCACCCACTATGTGGTATTTTGTTTTGGTAGCTCTAGCAAATTAATATAATGATATATGCTATTTTAATGAATTTTCATTTTATCACATAAATCACTGTAAAAGTTTAAGCAGGGAGAGATGAGACATGACCCAAGTTTTAGGAGATGGCACTTGCAATACGAAAGAAGGATTGGAAGAAGGAGACACTAACTGAGAAGTTTCTGCAGTGATTGTGGTCTACATCTTGGTGAAAGGAAGGAAGAGGCAAGTATAGAACTGCGAAAGCCTCGGAACCAGGACTGTTGCAACTGAGTGACACATTAGAGGTAAGTGATATTGGCATCTGCCACGAAAGAGTATGTAGCAGAATGCAGATGTGCAAAGGGGTTCAGATAATACAACTTCCATGGATTTCATTGGTTTCATGCTTGAGAAAATTTGTCAATATGGGACCTTAAAACATATTACAGCAATATTTATGCTGCTCAAGATGTGAATAATGTTACTTGAAAAAAGGAGTCTGCAGAAAGAGCTGCTGGGTATATTTCCTTCTTGGGGATAATATTAGCATATTAACTTAGCATATTGAACATTAGCATATTAGGGAATTTGAAAAGTTTTACAATGAAGAAACTTCTATAACTTTGGTTAAATAAGTTATCTGCAACATTTATTTGATTACAGAAACCTTTTTGTGAGGCATCTTTGAACCTCTCCCTGAGCAGGAATACTCTAGAAATTATTACAGAATGGCAAATAGTGCTAATTTTGATGTGCTAGAGTATTTCCAAGATAAATAGAGAAGCTCTGTCTGGGTAATTCTTGTTCCCAATAGCAAAACTAGTCAACAGTATCTCAGCAAATTGGTGGAATAAACTCATTAAAGGAACATAGCTGGTTTTCCCAACCTATTTTCAAATTTTTAAATAGCAGCTTCTTTTGAAAGTAGCACAAATTTTTCTTTTTTGCTCTTAGGGAAAAACGACTCAGTGCCCTGAAATAAAATAACAAAATAATATTTTGATTACTTAAGGGACACGCGTAGCTCAACTGCAGAAATCTGAGAGCCGTTTTTCACCAGGCTTCTTTGACACTAGAGCAGTGAGTGTCAATTTTCCTATTTTCCCATTGCTTTCTGATGCCCCGAGGGTCCAGGTGCAATGACTCACATGCGATGCGCACGTAGGCCTTCCTGCTCTTCGTGGTGCCCGCTGAGCTCCAAGCTACACACTGGCACCAGTAATCTTCAGGCCCAAACAGCTCTTCTACCTGCTGGCGTGAAATCTCAATGCTCACTTCCCGGACAATGAGACCTAATAAGAGAAAGGAAGATTTAAGTCAGAAGATTTGTACTAAAGAAATACAAAATATCATACCATATTTTTTCCCTCACTGATTTTTCTTGAGGCCATAGGTCAACACCCCAAATATTGCCTCTCATCTCCTCTGATCTTCCTCAGGCTCCAGTTGCTTGACTCACAACTTTTTCATTCTCTTATTTGCTATTTCCAATCTCCTGGATTCTCAGAAGATGAAAGTGAAGATGCATCACTCCACAAAATTACACTTTTCCCCATACGGCCTAATATTCATCCTCCACCAAGTTATTGCCTTTCATATATTTAAATATGAACTTGAATTTTACATCTTCTAAGGATTCTAGCTCAATTATATAGGTTGTGGATAAAGTACCCATAGGCTGTACACATAATTACAAGTCTAAACCTTCCTAGAAATATGTAATTCACATGAAATGAGAGAGAACCACCTAAAACGATAATCATAAACACTTAAGTTATAAATATATATACCTATAAATCAGGTTTCATTATACAGCTAGTAATTTATAAATATATGGTGGTTATTTAACAACTGAATTATTTTAACAGTTGTATTTCAGTTAGTAAGGAACGTTGTTTTTCTTGAAAGATAGACAGGCCATAGCTAACAAATCTTTGCTATTCTATCATAGAATATATGAGTTTAGGTTGTTATGCATAGTATTTTGAAAGCCCGAATGTTTCTCTAAATTGTAATGTAACCAAAGTACTATTAAAGATAAAAGGCCCTTAGCTAAAATGCTTAAATAATTGAAATCTGTTTCACAGAATTATGTAATCTTAACAAAAATTGAACAAAGAATCTGGGATGATCATTTTAGGGGTATTTATTTTTCAGAGATTCATCTTGCAGTGTGCCTCTTTGCACTGAACAAAAAGAAAGATCTAAGTGATAAATGTGGGTAACTGTCAGTTCTGAAGATTGAACTCACAGTTTCCTGATGGGGGTATTTGGGGAATGACAAGTAAGACAGTGACAGTGATTGTCCTCAATAGACATAAATAATTGTGAGGAGGGAACATATTAACTATGGATTATATAATTTATTATTTGGTTATAATTATGTTCAGTGCTACAAAGGAGACATATAGGGGTACCTAGAATGAATAACAAGGGGAAGGAGTGATCCAACATGAGTTTAGTTGGTTAAATTTTATGGGGAGAGGAAAAAGACATATAGAAGAATCAGGGAAGAGCATGAGAAGATTGAGGTTCCAGAAGAAGACAAGTAAACCCCAGACAGAGAGAAAAGTGTCATGAGATGAAACTAGAGCTACAAAAGGGGCCAGTTCATATATGGACTTATAGACCAGAGGTTCTTCATGTGAACCCCAGCACAGTTTTGTGAGCATCATCTGGAATTTGTTGGAAATGTGAATTATTGGGTCCCACTTCAGACTCACTGAATAAATAACCTGGAGAATCAGGCCCAGCACTCTGTATTTTAACAAACCCTCCAAAAATTCTGATGCTTGCTACAGTGTAAGAACCACTGCCGGGTACCATGTTCAGGATTTTGAATTTCTTCCTGAGAGCCATGGATATTATTAAAGTGTTTTAAGCAAGTATATGGTATAGTCAGATGAGAATTTTTAAAAATTTATATATGTATGCATTAAAAATTTTATATATATACATATGTGTGTGGATATATATATGTGTGTGTGTGTGTGTGTGTGTGTGTGTGGATATATAGATATAGATATATAGTCTGTCTGGAAAAAGTCCAGCCATTGTCATTTCTAATCTAATAAGAATGATTTGCACCACATCAACGTAACCAGGCAGCTAAAAAAGAGTGGACTGGAATGTGCATGTGTGAACAATGATGACTTCACTGTACTAGTCATGGGAGGAGGGCAGATGTAGATGTCATTGAGTGAGCATATATACTGTGTGGCCATTGTATTCAAAATGACTGAGTGAGTAGAGCAATTAATCTGCATAAAATTTGGCATTACGCTTGAACATTTCTCCCTCGAAATTATTTGGATGATTCAGAAGGCCTCAGTTATACGCGATTGGTAATTAGCAGTTTTATCATGACAATGCACCTGATCATGCAGAGTTTTTTGGTACAACAGCAAATTCCCCAGGTAACTCAGCCCTTCCACAGCCCATATTTGGTGCCCTGTGACTTCTGGCTTTACTCAAAACTAAAGTCATCTTTGAAAGGATGAGATGTAGGAAAATACGATGGGGCAGTTGATGGTGATTGGGAGAACTGTGTGAAGTTCAAAGGTACCAACTTTGAAGTAGACTGAGGTGTCATTGTTCTATATACAATGTTTCTCATATCTTGTTATCTTTTTTGTAAATGTCTGTTTTTTATATTACATGGATAGACACCTTCTGGACAGAATATGTATACAAGATTTAACTAGTTCTTTGGAGTTTAGTTCCTCAAAGTTATGATTTCTTAAAATGTTTGATAATGACTTCCTGTTATAGATGACATGAAAAAGGTATCATCTAGAGATCCTGAAAAAGTGTACTCCAGAGCATACCCTAAAACCTAGAACATGCTCAAAGTGTCAACAGCTTTCAGGGAATTAGCAACCACCCAATAGAAGTAGGCGCTGTCACACTGGGGAATAAACAATATTTCCTATGAAAAGCTGATGGGACTTGAGCCACACAAAGTCCTTAGTTCCACTTATGAGTCTTTGAACTGAAATGAAGCCCCAAAAAGTGAGTTTTACAATCCGCAGGCAGGGCAAGATCCTGAAGGGACATCGCTATTGTCAAAACTTATTGGTTACATTTAAAAACATTTTAAAGTTTTGAAAATTAGTAATTATGCTTATATCAGATCAGCTTAAAAAGAATTTTCACGTGACTGGAATATCCCAATTCCTCACGCCTCTATAAAAAGGTTAGTTATGTTATTTTAGACAATGTTCAACTAATAAAATGTCCTCCATGGAAAAAATCCAAATTTATTAACAAATAACACTGTTTTTCTTTCCTTTTTCTTGACCTTTGCTTAGGCCTTTCATTTTCCTATCTCATTGTAACTATTCTCATTTTTCCAATATCTAGAAATCATACAAAGTACAGCTTTTCTACCCCTCCCCCTGTCTCCCCCTACTTTTAAAATTTTTTATTCCACTTTCTGGGTGTTTAATACTTTGGCCTATTTTCCTTGTTTATACCTTCTCTTTTCATGCAGAATTTCACTTACTGGAAATAAAACTTCCTATAAACTTACTGCAGTGATTTATAGTCACAGAAGAGCTGATAAACTTTGCAGTATGCATTTCCTTAGAAGTCTAATGGCTCTTTTCAAAACGTGCAGCAGCAACAAATGGGCTCAGGATATTAAAACCACATACAAATATTTTGTGTCCCAAAAGGATAACTTTAGTTTTCATTCCCTTCACCCCTTTTACTTAAAGCAATTACGGGAAACCTAATTAAATGCCAGGGGAACTTCAGTAGGGCCACTGCATCTTTTTAGCCGGAATAAGTTCATGGCTGTTTCTACTCACCACAGATCTGAAGTCTTTTAAGAAGCCACAGACCGGCAGGACTTCCTGCTACAGAGATTATTCATAGTATGAATGGTCTGAATTGTGTGGCCCAGGCTCCCTGTGGGTGTTGGAGTCAAGCACACACCAAGTTTGTTTTCAGTTTGACACATGGTCCCTTCAGGACGGGAGGGATGGATTTTTTACATTTGTGTACAGTTGCCCTGCCACTTGCCCAAAGTTTACATTCCAACTTCTGAACAACAATACAAGAATAAGAATGAACTGAGACATGAAGTATCTAAACACAGCTTAAAATTCCCTAGAATCTGCTGCATTATTCAAACTCTGAGCTATTTGGTTACATACCATCTTTTCATTATCACAATTAAGTTAGTTTCTTAAGACATTCTGCTCATCAGACCAGAGGCTAGTGGTGTGGATAAAATAGGTAATATCTTTTCTCTTTAAAAGTAAAATTTCATATCTGCTTTAAGTCTTGAGGTAGAAATAAGCAAGCTACCTTGAAATTTGAAATGCTATCAGCATTACTTCGAAGGCGAACTGCTTTGAAGAGCATTTCGGAACTTGAAATTGGTTTCAGGTTATTTAAAGGTGGGGAAAATGCTTTGGTCTACAGGATTTACTCAAATACAAATGTGTATTTCCCATCACATCTGATAACATCAAAAGATTCCCCATCACTGTTCTTCCTTTAATAGTGGCATCTCAAGTATGTGTACTGTTTGAAGTTTGCAGTCATTTGCTTTTATAATAGTATTCATTGTGGTTTGGGAGCTAGAGTGCAGGAAAGTCATTAGCATAATATACCGTGAAGTCTTATAATGAGTACGAATATGCACTTGTTAATAGGGAGTTTCACATAATTTTAGAAGTTCAGATGCAAGTGCAACTCTCTGATTGGATTGTTGTGAGGTTGTCCCTGATTATTATGGCAATAAACTCTTATAACTGACATTTGTACCTTATCTTTAATGTACTTTTAATTTTGTAATAGTGGTCAGGCACCACAACTAGTGTTTTTCTAGAAATCATTAAAATACGATCAAACACATGAATGAATCCTGTTGCACAATTATTTAAAACAAGATCCATTAATACCCCAGAAATGGAATCTATAATGCTGCCAACAAATATGAAAATTTCATGAATGTCAAAAATTATGCTAAATTCCAGAAATGTAAAGATCAATTAAACATCACCTACAGGTTTAAGCTGTGCATTTATCTTGTTTATTACAAGATATTTTTTAAATCATGCATCACTTTAAAAGATTTTGTTAACTGTGGTCATCAAATTTGTACCTTCTGATACCCTAAACAGCATCCTAGCCTCATATTAGACTTCGATGTTATGTATGTATTTCTCATTCCTCCCAATTGCTTTATCTTTCAAATGACAAATTGAAGTTTTGAGACGTCATGTTATGCAGACTTCTTCCAGCCCTCTCCCTACTGGGGGAAGAGCTGCAGATGTTACTTGACAAAATCTCATTATAGTATATTCACAGTTAGGACTGGGGTTGGTGGGAAATGTACAGAGCTGCAGGTAGGGATATTCTGGACTATTTCACATTTTATTGAATTTGTGTGGTATCTCTTTTATATTTTCTTGCCAAGCCTAATCTTATTAATTTTCACTAATATGATGTAAAATATGAAACATCAGTTCTAGATGTCTTAATATAAATTAAATCACAGAAAATACCATCATTGTATAAAAGGATGTCATACACAAAAACTGATCATTATTTTTGCAATTTATAACTTACTAAAATAATCAAAATAGGATAGCTTGAAACATGGAACTTTATAATCAGGGCACTGTTTCATTGTTACATTGTTACCAAGCAAAGTGGGGTTCACTCATGTGGTGCCTTGGTGTATGACCCAACAATTAGTGTTGAGGAAAACAGGTCTTTATGTACAACATTCCAACCTGGGGTGGGGGAGGCTGTGAGCACTTCAGCCCAGAGCCCTGTCCTCCCATGAGACCCAGCACTTCTGTTATTCACCAAAAGGCTATAAGCCAAAAACATGCCCAGAAGTTCCCCGTTCCTTTTCTGTCAGCTCTCTCCTGCAGGATCTGGGGTACAATGTTACCAGCCTCTGGATAATAGCCCAGGAAGGCGTGTACTCATGTTGTGCTGGATCATGGTGATGTATAGGTATTAAAAGAGTCCTTTCCACATGTCCCAAGTTCCAAATGTCCAAATAGAGTCCAGGTCTGCAAGCTGGAGTTTTTGGTGGGTTCCGAGCCACAGCCAGCCTGATGAAAGCAGCGGCCTTCCAGCTTTCCTTATTAGTCCAGGCTGCATGGGCCCCTTTCCTTCTTGCAGACCACATGGCTTTATCCCTGTCTTCTTGCCCTCCAGCATGAATGGCTTTCTTTTCTCCCTCAAAACGCATGTTCTCCCCTATTATTTTTCTGCCCTGCAAATGGCTGCCGCCTTATTTTTAAATCCTAAAGGTGGTCTGTGACTAAGTGGGTAGGGTGACCAATTGCTGCCACCTGTGAAATCTTGCAGAGGCCTGTAAATTCCTTCATCACCATTTTTGGTCAAAAGCCTCTCTTATCTCCTTGGCTTTGAGGTTTGGCTCCAGCTATTTACATAACTAAGACCCTAGCTACCAACCATAGATATGCAAAGTGCCTTTCTCAAGAGGGATGGCTGTACTTCAGTGTCCCCATCCCTCATCCCCAAACCGTAGTCTTTTGGGATGGTTTTCTTCCACTCTGTAACACCATGAAGTCATTTGATAACCTTTGAATTATATCAGGAAAAGTAGACACAGTAAACACATAATTTACAAACTTTTCTCTGAAATGTTTTTTCTTGAATTTTTAATACAATATTTAATACGTAAACAGGACAGCTAATTAACTAAAATTACCTTGGGTAATGGGGAATTAGAACTTACTGGTGTATGCAATTTATTTTAAGTATAATTTTGTTACATTTACCATCTTTGTAATCAAGATCAATTTACCCAAAAGTAACATGGCTTGGACTGAATGGTTCAAGGACTTTGTCAGGAAATATTTCATACTTAGGTCATTACCTAATTCTTTTTATGTATGTATGTATGTATTTTTAATTAATTATTTTTTTATTTTTTTATTTTTATTTTTTTAGAGAGAGGGGAAGGGAGAGAGGTAGAAAGAAACAGAGACATCAATGAATGGTTGCCTTTCACCTGCCTCCAGCTATGGACCTGGCTGGAGACTTGGCTTGCAGCCTGCCTAATTCTTTTTTATTTTATTTTATTTTATTGTTGTTGTATTACATCCATCCCCTTTTTGCTATCCTCTGTCCCCCTCCCTACCCACCCATTCTCCCCAAAGTCAATCCCACCTGTTGTCCATGTCCATGGTTCCTTTATACTAGGTTCTTGTCTAAGCTGCTCCCCTTCCTTGCCTCTGCCTCCCCCTCCCCCCAACCTCTTTCCCCCTGACCACTGAAGGCCTATTCACTGTATTCATATATTTGGTTCTGTTTTGCTTGTTAGTTTTGTTCATTATTGTCCTGTAATGGGTGAGATCATATGATATTTGTCCTTCACTGACTAGCTTATTTCACTAAGCATAATACCCTCCAGTTCCATCCATGTTGTTGCAAAGGGTACGAGTTCCTTCTTTCTTTCTGCTATATAGCATTCCATTGTGTAAATGAACCAAAGTTTTTTGATCCAATCATCCACTGATGGGCACTTAGGCTGTTTCCAGCACAATTAAAAAATGGGCAAAGGACCTGAGCAGACATACAAAGGGCCCAGAGACATATGAAAGAATGCTCAACATCACTAGTCATCAGAGAGATGCAAATTAAAACCACAATAAAATACCACCTCACACCTGTCAGAATGACAATCATCAACAAATCAACAAACAACAAGTGTTGGCAAGGATGTGGGGCAAAGGGAACCCTCATGCACTGTTGGTGGGAATATAGGCTGGTGCAGCCACTGTGGAAAACAGTATGGGGTTTCCTTAAAAAACTAAAAATGGAACTGCCTTTTGATCCAGTGATTCCACTACTTGGACTATACCCAAAGAATCCTGAAACACCAATTCATAAGAACCTATGCACACCTATGTTCATAGCAGCACTATTTACAATAGCTAATTCTTTTATATATGTTTAGTCAATTGGTCCTGCCTTGCATCCTGTGTCCAATAAAGATCTGTGTTTTTCTTTTGTTGTTGTTGTTGTTTTATTTAGTATAGGACTAAGAAAACAATATTCATTGATTATGCATCTGTAATGGGAAGACTTTTAGAGATCCTAGAAAGCTGTATAACAATAATTACAAATTATGTTTCCCCCCTTGAAATTTCAAATTTCAATTGCAAAATGATATTAAGATAGTGAAAATTGATTAAAATAAATACCCATATGTTCCTTGCAGCATTATTTACAATTACCAAGATATGGAAGCAGCCCCAGATTCCATCAGTAGATAGATGGATAAAACACTTAATGGGGCATTTTCACAATGGGATATTATTGTACTGTAATAAAAGGGAAAAGAAAAAAGAAAAAGAAGAGAATTTTATCTTTTAGGACAGTATGAATAGACCTGGAGAATATTATGCTAAAGTATGAAGGTAAATTGGAGTGTTAGGTATGAAAAATATTCTTTCTCTCATATATTGTTGTAATGAGTTGAAAGAAATTAATCCTACCAGCTTTGTTCCATCATTTAATTTCTTTTCTTTTTATCTTTGAGGATGAAAACCTTGTTTGCCTTCTGTTACAAGAAGCCTTTCTAAGAACAAAAGGGGAACTAAAATGCTTTCTGTAATTTATCTCTGCCTTTTGTGTCAATATTCTTTAACATATAAAGAAGAAACTGTAAAAATATGATGGCAATTTGTTTAATTTGGAAGGACACAATGTACTCCGCTGAGATAGCAAATGCATTACCCTTCCTAAATATTTTTCCTAAAACACTTAACTTACTATATATATATTTGAATGTACATTCCAATACTTTATTTTTTTAAGTATAGTTCTTGTTGGAGATTTGGTTAACTATGTACTTGTGATTTATAGACCTTGCTATTACTCTTGTTATTTCTTCAATAGGTATGATTGAGATTATACTATGTACCATGCACTCTTCTATGCACTGTAAATACAGTGGTAAAGAAGATAGAGAAAGATTCTGTTATTTTGTGGAGGTAGTTCTTTTCTTTCTTTCTTTTTTTTTTTTTTAAAGATTTTTTATTTATTATTTCCAGAGAGAGAGGAAGCAGAGAGAGGCAGAGAGGGAGAGAGACACCAATGTAGGGTTGCCTTTCACCTGCCTCCAGCTATGGACCTGGCTGGAAATGTGGTTTGCAACCTGGTTCTGTTGCATTGGCTGGGACTTGGACCAGCAACCTTAGGGTCTTCAGGCCAGCGCCTTATTCACTGTGCCACCAACCAGGGCTGGAGGTAGTTCTTGAACATCTATTTTGTATACAGTGATTTTTAAGATAGCCATAAAGATAAATTGCTTATGTATTCTTCATAATTTTACTCTCTAATACTAGAGTTAAAAATAGAAATTGTCTGAGTAAAGGTGAGGCAGGACATTAAATGACTGATTGGAAATTACTAAGTAATAGAGTTCTGACTATTTTCACTCTGTCATACGCATTGTATATCTATCCATCAATACAGTGACAGGTGGATAATTACAGCCATAATGCAAAGTGGTGTCAAATCCCAGATATTAAGTCAGTTTAATTATAATTTAGAAGAGTAAAGGTAAATAGTATTTATTGAGCATCTACCATGTGTCTCAGTTAATCTGCATATTAAACTTTCAGGGTTATTATTGCTGTCTGTAATATGAGTAAGGAGCAGAAGTAAGAAGTTAAGTAATTTTTTGTACAGCCCATAATTTCTGAAATTAGGATTTAGTATTTGTATAAATCCAGTGTTTCTAGTCCTTTCAGTATATCAACCACCCCTCTAAGTGTGTCTCAGAAAAGTGTTTCCTGGTCAAATAAATTTGAGGAGCTCTGTTTACTACACCCTCCACATAGAAGCTTAGTATGCTCATCAGTGTATTGAAGGCATTGGTCAGAACTTGGACCATAAAGATATCTATAATTTGGATTGCTACCATTTTCCCAAATTTATTCAGCCACAGAACAGTACAGTCAACATAAACACAAAACCACTTCGCATCATGTTGTTCAATGTGAGTTTGTTTTCATTCTCCATACATTGACAGACTGAATAAAAATAATGGATTGTTTGGAAAATTCTAAAAACCCTGTGAAGAAAGCTGCAGTGAAATAGCTTCAGAGGGAGAAATCAGGGGAAACATGGGAAGTAAAAAATTTGAGTTTGATGCCGTAGCATGGTGAGGACTTAAAGATTTAGAGAGGAATCAGAAACACTTCAGGAGAAAAGAATAGCAGGAAGCCAAAGGGAAAAGGTGAAAAATGATGGAGTACTATAACAGAGTCATTTACATAAAATCAGAGAATTAGGTAAAAGAGAGGCTTCCAGAGAGCCATGAATGACAACTAGCAAAGTTTGCTGTGTGGAGCAGGGAAACTGAAAATTCTAAATTGGTAGAATGACAATTTTTAAATTTTTAAAAATATCATATGCTTTAGGAAGATTAATCTGTTTCTACTAGTGAATGAGTCTAATTGGATTTATTTTAATGGAAGTTTAATTTTAATTATTGTTACAAAATTTATTTTCATATCTATAATCTTGCATCAAGTCACATTATGTGTTAAGAGCAATATTCTTGACCTTCAGAAAACACTGACAATGAGACTCAGGCACATATATTATAACAATAATTACTCATATTGTTGGGCTTTTTGTTGTACTCATTCCAAATGATTTAGAAACAAGCATTAAGAGCAATCACTTGGGAGTCATTGCCATTTGTAATAAATAGTTCACACACATATGAATTTGGGACAGCTACTTGTTTATCCAAAAGCAATAAATTTATATTCTTCATGAGACTTCTAAACCAAACTATGAATGTTCATTTTTTAAAAAAAATAATCTAATCCAAAGAAAACTATTATTACAACCAGGAAACTAGACAAATATTCATCTACTATAGAGCAACTTACTAATTTATTTAGATATGAAAATAAATTCCTGCTGTGTATTACTCTCTGACTTTTCCAAAAGTTAAAATTATTTTGAGAATGAAACAACATTATATTCACAAAATTACCATTGAGGATACTAATGTAGAGTAGAGAAACACCAAATTAGAAATTATACTTAGGCTCATGTCTAGCTGAGTAAAAGATGACTGGCTTTGAAAATTTTCATCACAGCTGGGAGTGTTAAGTCTGGGTGGGGATGTCAATTGTCCACAGCAGTGAAGGTATGGCTATCATATTTAGAAATGGTGTTCAAATATCAGGAACCAGTTCTATGGAATTGCTTTGAAGTTTCTTATCTTTCAGCCAAGTCCCCCACTATACTGAAATGCAGGTGAAGTGGTTACCTTGACACAATGAGTGGAAGAGTCTACTTATTTTGGCAACTGAAATGTTTGCACAGCTCATCTATTAGGAATTCCTTACATGCTTATTCCACCATACAAGTGAGCCAAGATGTTAAGCAACTGAATGGAAATTACCAAGTAAGCGAATTCTGAGTAATTTGGGGCACCATAAGCGGACTTCCACATTAAATGAAGATTTAAAATGATGAGCACAGGGAGGTCTTCTAGGATCTTCACTTTCCAACTAGAACGGAGAGGCTTTTGTTTGTTTCATGCTGTTGTCATGGCCTAAAGTAATACCTGGCACGTATTGTAAGCATGTAATAAATATTTGTTGACTGAATGGCAAAATATTTCCCCAGGGTTATATTACATATTTATTTAAAACATGATTGTGTCTGATTATGTCTTAGAGGAAAGGAATTTTCAGTCATGATGGCGGTTGTACCTCGTCTCCTAGCCAGAAAGACATCATGAAACATAATTTTGACTTCAACTTTGAACATGCTTGGCATTCACACTGAGAATGGGTGAAAAGATAGAGTTACAGAATACTTTTCAGGGCCTCCAAAATTGTTCAGAATAGCTGAACAGATAAATATAGATCAAGCAATAATGAAAATATTCTTTATTCTTTTTCTTTTTTTAAAAAAGAACTCCAGCCCTGGCTGGTAGCACAGGCCGGTTAAGGCGCCGGCCTGCGAACCCAAAGGTCGCAGGTTGGATTCCCCAGCCAGGGCACATAACCAGGTTGCAAACCAGGTCTCCAGTCAGGTCTGTGGCTGGAGGCAGGTGAAACGCAACCATACACTGATGTCTCTCGTCCTCTCTGTCTCTCTCCCTCTCTGCCTCTCTCCCTTCCCCTCTTTCTGAAAAATAATGAAATTAAAAAAAAAAAAAAAAAAAAAAAAGAACTCCAATATGTAAAGATGACTAATTCACAACAAGAAGTAAACGTTTAACTTGTGAAATTTCAAGCAGTGATGAAAAATACTAGCATTTCATATTGTCAAGCTAGGACTACATGTTTTGATCTTCTTACTGAAACATGAATCTTCAATTTTAACTTTATATAAGGTCTGGGAAATAACTACAGGGGTGGGGAAAAGTAGGTTTATAGTTGTAATACAGATGAATGATGCAATAATTAATGAATAATAATATAAGAATAAACTTCATTTCATGTACTCATGACTATAAACCTACTTTTGACCCACCCTCTATGTATTCTGATATTTCCAAACTGTTTCTATACATTATGAGATCCTTGCCGCAAATTATTCTTTTATCTTTCCAGAGAGAAAGATAATTTAATAAAAACAATGCAAACAAGTATAAAGCATTTAAATCCACCCCACCCCATTTTTAAAAAATATTTTTTGTATTTATTATTTTCAGAGAGAGGGAAAGGGAGAGAGGGAGAGAGACATCAATGTATGGTTGCTTTTCACCTGCTACCAGCTACAGACCTGGCTGGAGACCTGGCTTGCAGCCTGGTTATGTGCCCTGGATGGGAATCCAACCAGTGTCCTTTGGGTTCTCAGGCTGGCATCTTATCCACTGTGCTACTAGCCATGGCCCCATTTTTTTTTTAAATACAGAGAATGTCTCTTTGCTCTTCTGATGATTCTAAGGTATGTATACTTAGTTTTGGATAAACATAAAGCTTTAGGTAGAATTCCAAAATATAATACTGCTACAGACACGCCAGTAAAACTTTATTTTTAATTAATTCTTGGCAATTAAACTTATTGAGAGTATGAACCTTTGAAGATGATCTGGTTCAAATTCTGATTCTTCTAGTGAGTAGATGTGTGATCTTGGGAAAAGTCCTTTGCTTCACTGAATGTCACTTTCTTCAATAGGAAAATAAGAACCAAAATTCCTAACTCATTGGGTTGTCTTAAGGATTAAATGAAGTGATAAATGTAAAACTCTTAACAGAATAAGCCCTTAAATAAACTAAATACTATAATTTCATGAGCTGGAATGGTTTATGCTATGCTGTGTATTAAATAACACCTCTCATTTCAGAGGTGATACAAAATAAAAGCTTATTTTTCTATCACAAAAGTATCCAACGAAGCTGTCTGACATGAGCTTTCTTAGTGATTCAGGCTGCATCTCCCTTGAAGCTACATCCTCTCAAAACATGGCTACCAGGATCTCTGAGCAAGGAGAAGTGAGAAGGGAAAGCTCACACCTGCTCTTAAATGACCTGGCTTAGCAATGGTGACATAACTTTTGCTTATAGCCTGTTGGCTAGAAGAAATCAGTTGGCCTGCTTGAATAGCAAGGATGCCAGGACTTGTATTCCTGTGTATTCTCCAGGAGGGAGAGCAGAACCAGGTGTCAGTATTAGCAATCCTGGTGCAGTAGAATTGATAAAGCTACTTCAATAGGAAAATCAAGCACTGAATTTTTAAAAAGATTTTATTTACTATTTCCAGAGAGAGGGGTAGGGAGAGAGGCAGAGAAGTAGAGAGACATCAGTGTATTGTTGCCTTTCACCTGCCTCCAGCCACAGGCCTGGCTGGAGACCTGGCTTGCAATCTGCTTATGTGCCCTGGCTGGGAATCGAACCAGCGACTTTTTGGTTCCCAGGCTGGTGCTTTATCCACTGTGCCACCAGACAGGGCCGCACTGAATTTTTAAGAAACCTAATGACATTGGCGTATTCATAGTTATCAAACCAAAGGAAATTTGGGTTTTGATTTCTGAGGTACCAAAGTCTTTACTGACAGAAAGAGTTAAGTTTAGAAAAATAGAATATAGAACAAAAAGGAATGAAATGAAAGTTTTGGTTCTGGCTTGACTACCATCATGAGTATCTTTGGGCAGGCCATTAAAGTTTGCATCTTCTTAGTTTAAATCAATAAAACTAGATAATCTTTTACCAGTGTACTACACAGGTTTATTACTGGCTGAAAAGAAATCTTTAAGAGAAAATACTTTTATAAACAGACTGCCAAAGACTGTCAGCTCCTTAGATCTTCTTGGGAACAGAACCTGACTACATTTTCTAGCTTCCTTTGTTTTAGAAATGGCTACAATAACAATTCTAGTCACTAGAATGTGAGTGGAAGAAACATGTACCTTTTCTTGGCCAACCTACTGAAGAAGCTGGTGGGTGTCCTCTCTGCTGCCTTTTCTTTTCTGCTGACTGGATACAAAAGAGGACAAGGCCTGAGAGGATGGCAGACCTCATCTAGGTCCACACCTAACCAAAAGGAACAGTGCTGTCGTACAAACAAGGACATACCTTCTTAGGACTGTTATGTGAACAGATATACTGTTCTATCATGGTTGGGCCTTTCTATTTTGGGGAATTCTAATTGTTACTGAAGCTTTGCATAATACAGACATAATATTCTGTAATATGCTTGGCACACAGTGGGTCTTCATAAATGACTATTGGATAAATGGATAAAGAAAATACTTATAACACTTTTTTTTTAAACTATTGATGCAGAGTAGTCAGAAGCTAGGAAAATTCTTGGCAAGTGGAATGGGGAAACTGAGATAAATAGCTGATTCAAACTGGCATCATTCAAACAAATTCACCTTCTTCCTTATCCCTTGAATGAACACTTGACCACTTCCTTAAGCATTAAGCCCTCAAAACCATGAGCTTTTGACCAGCATCAAATAATCTTAGGAACAAAACCTTGGGTGTATTGACCACAGAGACAGAGTTTTGGGTAAACCAAAGGTAATACCTAGGCCTCAGTTATGGTTCAAGTCCACGCACAAACAAAAATCAGCAAAACCAGGTGAAACAACACCATAGCTGGTATCAGGATCAGGTGCAATGACCAATGATCTCCTATCCTAGCACCAACTGAGCAGCAGAGACCATGATCCTGACCCTATATGCTAATTTTCATGCATCAACATATTAAAGGACATACCTGTAAAGTTGATGAATATTCTAGTGAGATCCTCCCCTGGGACCGTCCCTAAAATTCTTGCCTTTACTAAACATAAAAATCCTTAAGACAAAGGACTCCGTGCGCACTCTCTCTCTAGAGTGCACCATGCCTGCCTTCTTCAAGAGGGTATCTTTGTTTGTTTTCCCTTAAGCTCCAAGGGCCCTTCTTTTGCCTCTGCCACTTGTCTCCTGAGTCCAAGCAGCCCAGCCTGCTCACTTCTTTTGCCTCTGTGACTTTCTCTCTAAAAGGCCAAGACAGTTCTCTAAGTAGCCCACTTGAATCTTCTATTCTTTTGTTTTGCATGCTGAATAAACTTCCTCTTGTGCTAGAGTTCTTTGCCAAACTCAAGAACCAAGAGCCTACATTGCCAATAACAACATGATTTAGTGCGTAGATCCAAATTATTATTATTATTTTTATTTGGCAACATCTTGTTAGATACACAGAGAAACATTTCAGTTCATTATGAGTTCCCAAATATCTGAATGGGATTACAATATTATGTTCAAGATGTTATAAAGCAGAGGAATTTGCTTATTTTATAACAAAATATGGTTTTCAAATTATGCTACAATGTTTTTCTCTTCTCATAAAAGTGACACCTCATTCTGACTGCTGCATGTTACTTATCTTCATGTCCATTCTGCACTAGCATCACAAAGAAGAAGAAATAAGGAAAAATTATTGTTTCCCACTATGAGCTCCAATTCCCTGGGATACTTATGTAACTGCATAACACTGCCAACTGAACAAACAGCTTCAATCATGTGTCTGTTCATATCTTCAGGCAATGTTATGTCCCCCTTTCTTTTTTTTATAAATGTATTCTCTTTGGAGGGGGCATACACCAGTGGATAAACAATCTCTATGGGAGAACAGGAAAGCTAGCTGTTTAATATTTGTGATTCAGAGTCATGAGGTGTGGAATCACAGTAAATAATATTTGTGATGATACTAACACTAATAAAGATGATGACATTTTCATGATAGCTATGTTTTCAGTAAAGGAAAATGAATGGATAAGACTCTTCAGTCTGAAAGATGCATACAACATGCTGACAAACAAAACTGGGTTTCAGCATAAAATGGAAATGTTATATAGACAGTATACATATGCACCTAACATCACTAAGTGTATTTATATGCATACCATTCATCCAGTATTTTCTTTCTACCTACAAGTTGAAATATATTTACTTCATACCCTATTAGATGCCCATTTAGTCACATTTCTGTCAGATTCCACTTGCATATGCAGTGGTGAATAAATCAGTTGTTAATAAATGTCCTTGGAAATATGTTTAGAGATAAATAATGAATTACTGTACTTGGGCATAAATATACATTTTTCACTCTCAGAATTCTAAGAGAAACATAATCTGACCCATTACATACATATACCAAAAAAAGAGAAATAAATATAGAGTAGTTGTGTAAATGGCTCCTGGCTTATTACTCTTGAATGGATATGCTATAGACAATAAAAAATATTATCATAGCTGTTCAAAAAGTTTGCCTGCAAAGGAAATACCAAACAAGGGTGGAGAATCAACTTTTCCATCGTAAGTGATTTTTGTCATCACTCCATGGGCTTGAGGCACAGGGCCAGCCACATGGCAGACAGAGCTCAGGAAACTCAGGATTCCTGCCCTGCCGCCTGCTTTCCCTCTGGAAGGCCCTGCTCCCGCTGACCACAAGCACACTTTCCGGTTCTCGGTGAGCCAGTCTGACCAGCAGACTGGGACGGTAGTACAGATGGAAACACACATCAAGTCCGGCTAAAAATATGTTCACCTTGGAAAACACAAACAAGACTTTCAGGCAATAGTGTGCAGGATGTATCTATTGCAAAATGAGAAGAATACAGTCACTTCAAACTCATGAATAATCTTCACAATTCCCTTTACATTCTACCCCAACTTCTCCCCATAATCCAGTAGCTCTACTTACTTATCTTCCTACATCTCTACTTACTTAAATAATACACACATGTATGTTCCCTGAATGCACCTCATAAATGTCAACCCATCCCCCAACATGCTTCTTGCTAACTCAGCCAGTTCCATGTTTGTTTTTAACACCTATTATGTGAGTGATCCCTGAGCAACACTTTGAAATCCCATCTCTGTTAAAAGTGAAGCGGGATCATGTGTACTAACAATAGAAATAATGACAGTGCATGGCTATTATTTCATATATTTCTGACTATAAAATAAATCTCACTGCTTAAAAAAGTAGAACACACAGGCCAAAGTAAGAAAAAAAAAAAAAAAGGTAAAAATAAAATGTGGAAGGTTAAAAGAAAACACATAAAATCTTGCCAAAGGTTTGTGTTTTACATAAAGCTGCAGTTGGGACTCCACAAAGGAAATCTCTGCGCTTTTTATTTCTGGTTCAGAGGATTTACATGCTCTTTCTAATGATCTGGGCCTTCAGCCCTGGGTAATGTCTCCCAGTCCCCAGCTTAGTGCTCATGCAAAATTGAAGCACTTTGGAGGCAGTTTCGGAGCTGCAGATGAATCTCAATGTGCAGGAAAAGGCATAATGGCTGTTTAGCACTTGCTAGGAGAAGCTGAGGAAATCAGGGGGAAAAAATCTATTGAACTTAAGCCATCTGGGAGGCCAACCGAGAGCAACTGCATTAACAACGTGTTTACATTCCCATTGTGTTGCTAGGCCAAGCAAGAAGGAGTGTTGTGTCTCCCTGTGTAGCAAAATGGCAAGTGAAGCTCTTTGGATTATATTAGTTATTTTCGTTTAGTTTTGGCAACTATGTGGGGGAAAGAATTTTCACAAGCAATGTGGATTTGAGAATTTTCAGGTCTCCATGAGGCAGGATGACTGTTAAAGTGCAGAGGTTGGCAAGAATGCTGTGGGCATGATGAGAGGGAATGATCCGCGGGAGCCTGGCTGAGCAGTTCTTTTCCTGTGTCTGGCGCACTATATGATGCAACAGATTGGGGGAGGCTTCCGAAAGCTGGTAAAGAACACCAGGGAATGCTTTCATTGCCTTTACATTTACAGTTAACTTCGAAATATTGATCAAATGAGGGAAATTAGCCAGGTAAATACCTTCACTTTTAGCTCCCACTGCCACTACTCACTGCCTCCGTCATCATGGCCTTTTGTTCATGGTATTTAATAGGTTATTTTTAGAACATTTATAGGTTGCCAGCAAAGCCTAGAAGAAAGTCCAGAGATTTGCCCTACACCTCCTACCCCCACATGTGCATATTATCAATATTATCAATATGCCCCACCAGAGTGGTATATTTGTTACAATTAATGAGCCTGCACTGACACACCATTATCACCCAAAGCCCACATTTTACATTAACATTCACTCTTGCTGTTTTGCAGTCTATGGATTTAGACAAATGTGTAATAACATGTACCCATCATTATAGCACCAAATAGAGTAGTTTCACTGTCGTAAAATTTTTCTGTGCTCTACCTATTTATACCTCCCTCTCCTTTAACTCCTGTCAACCACTGATCTTTTCACTATCTTTATCATTTTGCCCCTTTCAGAACAATGTATTGTTGGAATCTCAGAGTATGTAGCTTTTTCACACTGATTTCTTTCACTTAGTAATATACATTTAAGTTTCCACCATGTCTTTTCATGACTTGACAGCTCATTTCTTTTTCGTGCTAAATATTATTCCATTGTCTGAAAGTACTGCAGTTTATTTATCCATTTACTTACTTAAGGACATCTTGGTTGCTTCCAAGTTTTGGCAATTATGAATAGAACTGCTATAAATATCTGTTTTGCGTAGACTTAAGTCTTCAGCTTCTTTGGGTAAAAATCAAGGAGTGCAATGAGTATGTCATATGGTAAGAGTTTGTTGAGTTTTGCAAAAAACTGCTAAACTCATGCTCCATGTGGTTGTACCATTTTACTTTCTCATAAGCAATGAGAATGTGGTGCTCCACATTCTTGCCAGGATTTAGTGCTGTCAGTGTTCTGGTTTTTGGCCATTTAAATAGGTGGGTAGTAGTATCTCATTGTTGTTCCAACTTGCATTTCCCGGATGACATGATGTGGAGCATATTTTCATATGTTAACTTGCCATCCAAATATCTTCTTGGTGAGGTGTTTGTTAAGGTCTGTTGTCCTTTTGTACAGTTATATTAAGTGACATTTTCCTAACAGATGTCTGAAGACTACAGTGGGCTGAACAGTGGCCCCTAAAAAAATATGTCCTCATATGAATCCCCAGAACAGTGCATGTTACCTTATTTAGCAAGAAGTCTTTGAAGATGTAAATAAATTAAGGATCTTGTAACCCTGAATTACACAGGTGGGCCCTAAATCCAGTAATAAGTGCCCTTATAAGAGACACACAGAGAATACAGACACACAAGAGAAGATGATGTAAAGACAGAGGCAGAGATTGGAGTGATGCGACAGCAAGCCTGGGAGTGCCAGGCCAGCAACCAACAGCTGGAAGGAACACAAAACTGATTTCCCTTTAGAGTTTCCAGAGGAAGTGCGGCATTGCTGGGTTTCAGACTTTTAGCTTCCAGAACTGAGAGAATATATTTCTGTTGTATTAAGCCACAAATTTCATGGTAAATTATTATGGCAACCTAAGGAAATTAACACAGTGACTAAGGACATTTTCTCTGTCTCTACATTCAAAGAGTGAACTCAAGAATCCGACAAAGCAAAAAGTGAGGAAAAAGCTGTCTGCCATGTGGTGTTTTTCTGGTTTCACAAGTGCCCCACAGAATAGGTGTAGGGAGGTAGCCTTCTAGTCGCTAAATCATTTCACACAGAGGGCCTCCTTGTCTAGGATCATCAAAGCAGTAGTTATAAAAAGAGGCTTGCCATTCATTCCCTGCCATTCCTGGAATTGCCTTGTACAGAACATTCCCCTGGGTTTTTCCAGCTAAGTTTTAATTCACTCAAGTCTCAGAGTTTCCCCTTTTCCCTCAGGAAGCTGCTATCCTTCAGCCTGAGAAGTTTAATAGGCAGAGACAGGCGGAAGGATATTGAAGAAAGCAGGCACTCTCTGCCATGTAACTCTGTAACCCACAGAACTGCCAAGGGGTTTCATGAATTTATTCTCATAATGAGAGGAGACCCTGAACAAACAGTAAAGCATAATTCTCTCTCTCTCTCTCTCTCTCTCTCTCTCTCTCTCTCTCTCTCTCTCTCTCTCTCTCCTCTTTCTCTTTCTCTCCTCTTCTTTCTTTTGTTCCCTCTTGACTGTGATCTTAAATGCACCAGGTCTTAGCTGGGGTCTCTCATGCACAGCGCTCTGAAAGATCTGGTCATTGTTTTTGAATAACGTGTCTATGTCGCCTCTATGCTGCATTTTCACAGTAGTGTCTCTCCTCTTGTGGATTTCAAGTCCCGTTACTTACTCTTACTAGAGACCTTAGAACATGCAATCAAACATACTAAAGACATACCTACACATACATACTTACATGCATACATGCCTACATAAAGCTAGGCTCACTCCCCAATTAAATCTGGGGAGTGTGGCCAGGTCATACATGTTTTCAAATACCTTCTCCCCTCCATGTGATTGTCAAAATGCAGCCAGGGCTGACAGTTGATGCCCTAATCATTTGGTTGATCTTGCCTGCAGGTCCTTGGAGGTTTCTTCCAAAACAGAGTTTTGATACCAGGTTGAACTGTCAATGAAATCAGAAATGAGTCCAAGACTTCCCTAATTTGAACGATTTTTCATTGGAACATATTTTACTTCCTGCTTGCTGTGCTTGCTTTTTGGCCCATTCTGACATTTTGCTAATTGTAGCTCTTTTGCTATGCATGCTGGCTTTGTATCTCCAAACAGTGCTTTTCATAGGAATTGGCAATGGTGAACATTTCAACAACCCCACAGATCCCTAGCTGAGGGATCGCTGGTGCTGAGGAGAGAAGACTAAAGGGCCTAGACCCAGTAAAGCCCAATTCGTCAACTTTGAGCGTTAGAGTATTCATTGGATGTGGCATTTTTAACTAAAACATTCTCTGCTGTGTCTTTCAAAATGCCAAAAGACATGTTGGGGCGAAGAGTGAGGAAATAGCATCAGAATTTTGAGTCGATTATTGAAGGACTATAGAACAGAGTTAGAGATACAGAGAGAATAGATAACATGACATCACAGAATAAAATAGATAACAATTTAGGTCATTATCTCATAGTTATCAACTAGGTTTATTTATATTTAACACAATAGGTACAGACTCTGACAACATCATTTAAATTTTGAGAAAAAGCAGTGCCTTTTTAAAAAGCTAACCCTCTCTTTTAAACTTAATTTTTTCTTAAAATTTCTTAAATAAGATGAATAATCCATTTCATATTACAATCCAGAACTCTGTTAAGTATGTTCATTCTTATGAAAATAAAGAACAAGACACTCCTTAAAACCTTCACACATTTTAGTCAAAGGTTAGGTTAAAAATACATTGTGACTTTTAACACTTGTGCTATTCTGACTTTGAAGTGGCATATTAAAACCCAAACCACAGCATATGCCTGGTTCCTGGGGACATAGCAAAATTGCTATAGCAACACAATCACAAGTTTTGCTCCTGAAATGCTCTGCTTGGTTAGCAAGTGATCTAGATAGAGAATGGGACTGGGACTCTTGCTTCTGGTTGTAGTCTGTGTGTGGTCTTGAGGGTCGCAGCATTTGATTTTTCTCTGCTGTAAATTTGAAAAAATACACGAGTACACCTGCACACAGATGCATAAGCAAGTACTTACGTATCTACTTATATGTATAGTCTTGATTAAACTGTATTAACCAGTGCTTTCATTTTAGCTGAAGGAAGAAAACAGAAGTAATGGATTACCAGTAACTTTGCCCTAAGTGTTAATTGGCAGGGGAGAATTCCTTTGTGTTTATTACATTAAAAAGTCTTGCTGTATGTAGTTTTAGAAAATTTCTGTTTTCCTCTAATGAAACACAGCTTGCTTAAAGCTTCATTGAAAGGTGTAATGTTTTCTTGCCTCTACTTTACAATCATGTACTGGGATGGATCTATTCAATAAA
This sequence comes from Noctilio leporinus, assembly GCA_004026585.1. Classification (NCBI taxonomy): domain Eukaryota; kingdom Metazoa; phylum Chordata; class Mammalia; order Chiroptera; family Noctilionidae; genus Noctilio; species Noctilio leporinus. The sequence goes on along the minus strand of PVIW01001611.1, from coordinate 95,127 downwards.
TGCATGCTATTAAGTTTTTCTATACAGCATGTAATGCAAACATTAATAATCTTCCCCATGGGATATAATTAAGTTAAATTACATAGTTCATCAACTATGGTGTACTCAGGGTGATTTGGAGTATATGCAGGGTCTATAATAATGATATTTGCAAGTAGTGAAGTTACTAAAACTGAACAAATAACAATTTAAAACTTTACAACAGCAATAGATTAGAAATAAAAAAAAATACAAATTTATAGCCTAAAAATTTTCAAGTACTCATTTCTGTTTGTAGATTAGAAAAAGAGCAGAAACAAATGCCAGGTTGGTACACACTGGGAGACCCCAAACAACTCAACTAGTTGAGATTATCTTCATGCTAGAATGGAATGAAAATAACAGCTAAAATCTAAGTTCTGGAACTCTGATCCAACCATGTTTTTTGTAATTGTATTGGTCATTTTAACCTTAATGTCAATGTGAAATTAGAATGATTCAATTGTGAGCACTACTAAATGAAGAGTATGAAAAAGTATACATTTCAGGATAATTGACATTTTGTTTCACTAACTATTCTCTTGACAAATTATCAGACTGACTCAGTGAAAAAGATTTCATGTAAAATGAATCCTTGCCATTTTTTAATTTTTGTTTTTGGGCCAGCTTCATACTGAAAATTTTTTTAAAAGTTAGTTTCTAGTATTGAAACTAGTACCTCTGAGAAGAAAATCAATAAATTAATTGATTAATATTCCTAAATCATTTACCTTAATTGGCAAATATACAACAAATATAAGGTTCTATTCTTGCAAAGGTAATACTCCCACTGACTTAAATTTAAAAATGAATAGAGATTATGGAATAAAATTCCAATAAAGATTATAATTTTGTGCATTATTTACTAAAATATAAACAAAGCAATTACAACTTTCTTTTGAAAATATTTCACTATATTAACAAGAACTGAGTTTAAAGTAATTCTTTTACATGGAGAATAATAATTGGTCTGATAGGTGTACTTTATGTGTAAATTACTTTTCTTGTAGATTTTCTATCTTTATGTATTTCTTAAATTACTTACTCATGAAATATTCCAAATAAAAACATCCTCAGCATGTCTCATTAAATTCCTTTAGTAGGAAGAGTGGCTATAATTTCACAAAACAACATTTAATCCATCATCTTCTGTATTTAGTGCCTTGTGTTATAATTTTCAAGAAATACAAAGTTTTACAAAATATAAGCCATATCACACCTTTCTAATCTAGTTGAAGAGACAGAGTTTTCATGTATATCTATAAATATGTGACATATAAAATATGTACATAAAATATATGTATTTGTATGTACATCAATCAATAACATATATTGAATGATAAGAAATTAGCATTTTGTAGATCAAAAAATGGTTGAATATTGACAAGTTCATGTGGTTTAACTTAATACACATGTCAAATTCACACAAATATAATGAAAATGGAAGTACAGATAAGACTAATGTGGATGTGTATGACTTGGGGTTGATAGAAAGATTCACCCGTGAGATTGCATTTGAGATACTTCTTTAAGAATGAGTAGGATCTTAACAGAGGTGGGATAGAGGAAAGTATGGTATAAAGTCATTACTTCATACAATACATGCTTATTGAACACTAATAAGCACCCAACACCAAGTTAAGCACCAACTAGAATAGTGAAAAAGACACAATCCTTGATTTCATGGAGCATATTCTGTTTAGCTCAGAATGTTTAGACTGATAAAGAGATACAACTTGGGAAACAAGACATAATAAGATAACTGTCCCTGTTATTATCAAAGATTAGTAAGAGGCCAGGAGGTGAACAGATCTATTTCCTAAAATTTCATGTGACATAGGTAGGGCCACTAAGTCAAGATAACAAATCAATCACCCCTACTTTAATGAAGAGCATACCAATAATTCACTGAGTTTAAATTACTGCTTTAATGTCACAACTTAGTTTCTGTGATTCTAAGACACAATATTATTTGCATTTATTTAATAAAAGTTTTAAAAATCCCACCTGATTTCCTACTGAAATTATATAAGCAGCATTTCCTAAGCCATGTAATGGTGTGACATGAAGGTCTCATGATGAAGGTTCTGTGAAAAAGATTTCAGTTGCCAAAAATGGGGTTAAAGAAAGTTTTTTCACTGCAAAACTGCTGGACTTTTACATGCAAATTTACTTTGTTCTTTTCTCCAAAAGGGGATATACTCATTGCAGTTCCTTAGATTATTTGACCACAAAACTTTTGTTTGCTTATCTTTTCACCAAATAGCATTTATAAAATACTGGTGGTTCATTGAAGACAGTTTAAGGGGGAAATCCAGATTGGCCTAGTACAAAGGCCAAGTGGTAGGGGAGAACCTATTAGAATAAGGCTGGAAAGTTTGATTAGGAGTAGATTGTACTGAAGCATTTGAGTATATGACCAAAGAAGATGTTCTTTATTCTCTGGACAAAGGAAAGCCATTATATATTTTAAGAAATGAATTGACTTAATCTCATTAAATCCTTTTAATGAGATTAAATCTCATTAAACCTGCTCTTAGGCCTATTCCTATGCAGAAAATGGATTGCAGGGAAAGGCCAAAACCAAAGAGGAATAGGAGGCTGCTTAAATAAACTAAGAGGTGGATAATAGAAGCATATAATAGGAGAGTGGCAGCAAGCATGAAAAATGCGGGTTGTTTTGTGGGAGAATTCCGAGATGGAATTGGTAATATTAGATGATCACTTTATTGGTGTAGGGATGAATCTGGGATTTCTATTTTTGGTGATGAGATGGAGAGAAGAAGTGCATCAAGTAGCAATGCAAGAAGAGTAAGAATTTCAACAATGCCACTCTTGCAACAAGTAGGGAACTGAGCAAGCACTCCATGTTGAGTAATGCAATTGGCTTAGGTTTGTGCCCAAATATGGCTTCTCTTCATCAATTTTTTTCTGTTAAGGGTCACATTTTACTATTTGGCAAAATGTTAAATACCCTCAAGAATAAAAAAAAAAAATCAACTCACAAGCACTAACTTGTAATTAAAATTAACTAACAAGTAATGTTAGTTATTACATTAAAGAATCACAGAAGGCCACATATGGAAAACCTGACACAAGGCAAGGAAAACAGCATAGGAGAGAAAAGCTTAGCTGACATGCCAAATCAGATTTTCTTTTCCTGAGAAAAGGGGTCCTTGTATTACATTGCTCTTTTTAATCCATTCTGTGTTAAGTAGTTTTAGCATAATTTAGGGAGACAGTGGGTACAAGGGCCAAGAGCAAAGGCTTTGGCATTAGAGAGCCCTGAGTTCAAATCCTGCCTCTGTCACCTCTTAGCAATGTGAGTTGGTGCATTAGTTCCTTTATCCTGCTGAGCCCAGGCATTCTCATTCACAAAATGACCCCAACGTTATCTCATAAGATTATTGTGATAACTAAATGACAATGCATAAGGGATTCAATATACGAGGTCTGGCCAGAAAATACTCAGCCATGTACTACGAAAAATAGACATATTAACTGAAGAAAATATAAGAAACATTGTATGTAGGACAATGATGCCTCAGCCCCCTTCCAAGTAAGCACTTTGGGACCTCAGTTCTCCCAGTCACCATCCCCTGCCCCATCATATCTTCCTAAATCTCAGCGATGATCTGAAATCTCTTCCCTTTCAAAGGTGATTTCAGTTTTGGGAAAAGTCAGAAGTTGCAGGGCACCAAGTCTGAGCTATAGTGGGGTAGAGTTACCTGGGTGGTTTGATATTTTACCAAAAACAAACAAAACTCTCTGTCAAAAAAAAAAAAAAAAAAAATCTCTATAATGAGTGAGCACATTGTGATGAAACTGCAAATCATTAGTTGTTCATAGCTGAGGCCTTCTGAATCACCCAAATAGTTTCCGGGGAGGAATGCTCAAGCTTAACACAAAATTCGATGCAGATTCATTGCTCTACTCACTCAGTCATTTTGAATGTAATAGCCACACAGTACACATACTCACTCAATGGCATCTACCACCCCCTTGACTAGTACAGTGGAGCCGTCATTGTTCATGCATGTGCATTCCAGTTCACTCTCTTTGGCTGCCAGGTTACACAAATGTTGCAGAAACCATTCTTGTTATATTAACACAATGGTTGGATTTTTTTTGGTCAGACCTCATAAAGCTTGGAACTCTTTATTGTTGTGGTGCTGGTCCTATTGATAATATTCTGCTAATGTGATATAAAAAGGGAAAATCTTGGGGATTACTGAAATTGCTTTCAGGAGTGGCATAGAGAGAGATAAACATCAATTTGTTGTTCCACTTATTTATGCATTCATTGGTTGATACTTGTATGTATCTTGACAAGGGATCGAACCCACAGCCTTTGAGTATTTGAACAACACTAACCAACTGAACTATTAGGCCAGGGCCTTTAAACCCTGCTTTTTCATAAAGAGGAAATATTTCCTTTTTGATGGTGAAAATAAGACACCACTGAAACAAGTGTTGAAAAGACTTCAAATAAATAAAAGGCAAGCAGCCAAGCTTGAGTTTTCCTTAAAAGTGTAACCTTAAGGTTTTTTTTATATTTTATTTTATGATTTTTAAAGAGAGGGGAAGAGAGGCAGAGAGGGAGAGAGACATCAATGTATGGTTGTCTTTCACCTGCCTCTAGCTACAGACCTGGCTGGAGACCTGGCTTGCAACCTGGTTATGTGCCCTGACTGGGGAATTGAACCAGTGACCTTTGGGTTCACAGGATGGGGCAACTTATCCACTGTGCCACCAGCAAGGCTTTAAGATTTTTAACAGATCAAGGTTTCAATAGAAATCTTGTGAGGGATTATGGGTGCTGATTACTATAGTACAAAATTGTGAGCTTTTGAATATTGAAAATTTTTAAACCACCTAATATAAACTGCTTTCTACTTTTTTGTTTCTTGTACTACACATTTGCAAAATATGCAAATGTGGTTTAAATGCTGGCTAGGAAAACAATACCAGTAATCAATTATTTTTAATCAGTTCATTTTACGATCAGTGGTATAGTTTTGCTTAGGGTGTACAAATATTTGTTTCCTTCATACTTCAGAGCAAGAGAGTCTAGTTAATAATGCCTTCCTTATTTAAAAGGAAAAATTTTGTGAGTTAAGGAAAAACTTCCAGTCCTCTCTTTAGTTTATTGTTTTGTAGTTTTTTTTAATATGAAACTGCTTTTGATGAAAGTTTAATGGAGTGCAGTTGATTATCCTTAGTTGCAAAGCAATGTATATGATTGCCACTAAACTTGCTTTCAATATCATGCATGGAGGTATCTATTAACGTTAACTTGTTTACAATGATTTATCTTTGTCCTGTCATCTGAGAACCAATTTGATTTCTTACATTCCAAGAAAATGTCTCTAATTGGTAACGTTTTTCAAGACTTAATATATTCCAACATTTTTGACACTAGAAACCATTAAGACCCCAACACAACTATAATCAAACTGTTTGAAGTGAAGAGCTGAGGATCCAAGTTGTAGGCATATCCAGGTATCCAGCTTCAGAGGAAAAAACAAACAAAAAATTGAGCAGTTCAATTTAAATACCATTCACCATGTTTGTCATTTCACAGGAAAGCAAGAGCTCTAAAATTAGACACCATCAAATTTCCACCCAATACTGTACAGATTGGAAATTTATGGTAGTAAGCAAAGAGATGCAATAAACTGCTTTGGACAGTTTTTAAGGTTTTATTACTTATGAAAATAACACATTCACAGGATTGGAAAAATAGAAGAATAAAGAAACTCTCTTATCACCTCAGATTCTGAGCTACCAACTACTTGTTTATTTCTCTAGAAAACCCCAATGCATAGACAGATATACATGCTTCCTCTTTTTTTACACCATGAGAATTTATTAGCTGTAGTGTTCTGTACTTTGGTTTTCACTTAAAATTTTATCTGAGAAGCCTTATTGCTTTAAATAACATCACAGTATTCCAACCTTGGAATGAATAGTCCCTGATAAACTACTGCAACAAGGGTGCAATGTACAACCTTACATGCAATCTTTGTGCATTTAGAATTTTATTTTTAGATATCTGACTTGCAATTAGTAAAGAAAGACTACACATATTTAAATATTGACAGGTATTTTCAAATTGTCCTTCATAAAGATTGTACCAGTTTGCAGCCTCATCAACAAAGTATGAGCTATTCCCCTACTTCACTCCTTTCCAGCACTGTAGTATACTAATACCTGTTTGGATCTGGACATCTCCTTAGATGCTCATTTGTCACTTACATTTTTCCTTCTATCTCCTGGTGATGGAAGGAGGTTTGACTCAGAGTGGTGAACACACAATACAATATATAGATGATGTGCTATAGAATTGTATACCTGAGCCCTGACTGCTTTGGCTCAGTGTGTTGGACATCCCCCAAAGCAAAGGTCACAGGTTTGATTCCCAGTCAGGGCACATGCCTGGATTAGGGAATAAGTCCCCGGTTGGGGGCATCTGCTAGACAACCAATCCATATTTCCCTCCTCTTTCTCTCTCCCTTCCCCTCTCTCTAAAAATAAATAAATAATATCTTTAAAAAAGAATTATACACCTGAAATATGCATAATTTTATTAACCAATGTCATCCCAAAACTTCAATGAAAGAGTAAAAAAAATAGTTATGTATTAATTAAATTTGTCCTTTGATTAATATATGTCTATGGATACAATCAAGTATTTTTGTTTGCTTGTTTTAGGTTTGTTTTTCCACCCCAGAAAGAGAGTCCATACCTTGACTTTGTGGTTTTCTTGTTTTGAGCATTCAAATTTAATAATATTTTCTTATAAGGCTTCTCAATTTTATCTTCATTCGAAAGGCTTTGTGCATCACTGAAACCAACCAACCACTGACAAATTTTCCTCCTAATAATGATGGTGATGATGATAATGATGTTGACAGTTAAACTCTAACATCTAGAATTTATTTTATGTTAAAGACTGAGATAGGCTCCAAGCTTTATTTAATTTATTACATTTTTTAACTGCCTACCTTGTAGGTTGAAAAATCATCTTTTCATGTTGTTAAGTGCCTTTGGTGTTTGAATATTTCCGGGTCTTTATTCTAATCCCTTAATCTGTATGTTATATTCTTTGCTAAGGTCAAACTCTTAACTTGCTTAGTTTTATATGTTCATAAAGAGCCAGGTTTCCCTTATTACGCCACTACTTCAGAATTCTCTCGGCTATTTTCACAAATTATTTTTTCATACAATGTTGGTGAACTTATACATTTATTTATAAACAGAAAACATTAAAAATATGTAGTTTTTAGCTCCAAGAATAAGATGTCTTCCCACTTAAGTGATTGTATTGTTTGTATGAACAACTTTTAATATTTTTCTTTCTTAATTTCTGCAAATTTCTTGTTACTTTTATGACTACATATTTTATTTTACATTATTTCTTTAAATGGTATCTTTTATTCTATTAAAATTTGAATTAACTATCTGTACTTAGAAAGTTAATAGCTTATATAAATCATTTCTCTGTCATTTTTTCTAGATTCTCTTGATTTTTTTTCAGATTTTTCCTTTGAAAATGTCATTTTCCATAGATACAAAAATTATACTATTTGTCAAAAGTGATCATTTTCTACTTCCTTGTCAATTTTTATATCTTTTAATTATTTGTCTTATATAACTGCACTGGCTAGTTTGTTAAGAACGATATTGAATAATAATGATATCTTTGGATAGCTTTGACTTTTTCTTAACTTTAAAGGTGATACATCATTTGGATGCTGCCTTCCTTGTAAAGTTTTGGATGAAGATGAAAACCAACAAAAAGGTATATCACATTCTACTCCATCCATGAATCTTAGGAGGAATGTGCAAGCATTGGAGCCACCAAATCTTCCATAAGCTCTCATCTATCTCATTCTAAATTTGAATGAAAACATATCATATATTTTCATTTATAGTGGCTTTAAAGGGCATTTTTAAACATCAGGATATACAATATTAATTAATTTTATTTGAAAATAATAAAATTACAATGTTTTACAGAATGTGAAATATATACAATGATTTATATGTGTGTTAAACCAATTTAGCATGAAGCTGTCAGAGATATTCAATATCAGAGCAGTTTTGTTTTGATTTCTACTCTTCCTACATAGGCAGTTTCATTAATTTAGTAAAGATAAGCCTAAAAAGGTTTGTGACTTTCATATTTTTTTCTTACTATTAAAACTTCTATGTTTGAAACCTTTACAAATAAATGAACTAAAAAAATAAAACTCAATTCACTTGAGATTTTGAAGGCATCTGTTGATGTTATTTTCTTAGTAATTAGACCAAGAGGTGGGACAATTCCCTGAAGTCAGCTACCATACAGTTGAATACCCAGTCATTTCTATAGTCATCAGCTTGCTTGCAGTGAGCATATTGATTCACAAATTGACAATTAGGTAGAGCTGCCACCTGAATTTCTCAGACCATTTGTGTTAAAGAAATATATGCCTCACATGCTTTTTAGAAGGGTGACACTTCTCAGCACTCCCACAGTCTGTTCTATTTCTTTAGATCCTATAACCTCAATATGCTCTTTATTTCATCAGAGACATTGAATGCAGACCTCCCTCAAGTGCTGGTTTTTACTTGCCCTTAATTAATCCCACCTTTGGATGCATATATGAATTAATTACAATTTAAATTTTGAAAACATGTATTCATCTTGCTATGTACAGATATTTAAGAATGAAAATGAAGAATACAGTATTTAAATACTTCCAAGTTTTGTCATATATGTCACTATTTAGTTTGGAAATGTTGATCAGTGAAGTTTTAGTATTTAAAATATATGTACTCATATTACCAAATAATAGATATGAAAAGGATCTGAAAGTTCAAATTGTTATTCTCCCTGTTGGAGAGCAAAAACATTTAAACCATTGTAGAAAGATATACATCTTTCCAATTTAAAACAACTCTAGGTGGTTTTACAACTATCTGAAGTTGCCCACTATGGAGTAAATAATTGCCATCAGGAAAGTTTCCTTTATAGCCAAACTAAATTCTGCAGGTTATTAAAACCTCCTACATACCCTCTGTGCTTTTAGTATTATTGTTAAGGATGATATTTACAGAGCAATAAGGCCCGTGGTTTTAACTATGGTAGGAGCAAAGTTATTTCGATCAAGATGCACCCAGAGAGATGGTAACTACACTCCTCTCCCACACTATCACTACTCTCAATCACTCTCAATTTAACTGTAGCTAAGTTATTTAACTAGGATTTTTTTAGATGTAATTTAAGGATACAGGGTACTTTGAATTCATAACATTTACAATTGTTTTAAAAATTACAAGGATAAATTATGCATGTGAATTAACTTTGGAGAATCATGTAAACAAGTACAATAGATCCCCAAATGAACATGTTCCCTAATCCCAAGATAATTAGATTTGACACCAGACTTGATAGAGAAGTAAAATCCAGGAACATTCTTCACTAAGGCATTTATCATTTATTTTTTTAATTAATTAACTTTTTAAAATATTTAATTCATTATTTTTAGAGAGAAGGGCAGGGAGGGATGAAGAAAGGGAGAGAAGCTTCAATGTACGATTGTCTTTCACTTGCCTTCAGCTACGGACCTGGCTGGAGACTCAGCTTGCAACCTCTTATGTGCCCTGATTGGGAATTGAACCAGTGACCTTTGGGTTTGCAGGCTGGCGCCTATCTACTGAACCACCAGCCAGGGCTGGCATTTATCATTTACTTAGCCTATTAATTCTCACTATTTATCTTCTTAGCATGAGCCATGTTTCAGTTCCATGTAGCCAATCAAAATCATGTCAAGACTTATTTATCACACGTTACTTTGCAATGCATGGAGGGAGATCACCAAATATTACAAACTGATTCAAAACTTTTTGCCAAAGAATAGCAACTCCATTTTCAATTTCACTCGTTGAAAGAACAGTATGACAACATGCTAAAGTAGTAAGTGAATCCTAGCTAGCAGTCCAAATGCAACGGCAAACTTACCAGAGGTTTCATCTACTCTCTCATCTACTATGTGATCCTTCTGATGAACCCATTCACTGTTGCACTTGAAGTAGATCTGGGTGGCAGGGCTGGCTTTACAATACAGGTTAACAGGCTTATTCTTCACAATATAAGCTTCTTCAGGCTCGATAAGGAAATGTGGCAGAGGTTCAGGTGGATCCGATGGAAAAGTTTCCGGCAGTTCATGAAAAAAGTCGTCGTCTGGTAAACAAGAAGAAAGTGGAAGACAATTGAAAACATGATAACCATTCACCTTTTACTTGTTACTCATTTAAAAATGAGTAGCCTAATTAAGCAATTTCAGTGATTGCTATGCACTAGAAAGTATGTTAGGTGTATTGGTTGGTTGCTCCATTAAATATTTGGGTTATTATTTTCACATTTATGCATGGCAAAACTCAACACCAGGGAGAACAAAGAGCTTGCCCTGAGTACACAGGTAGAAAACAACAGAACTGCGATAGGAACCAGGTTTGTCTTCCCCAAAACTGTGATCTTCCAGATATAGTACTGCACTTCCACAGCATTGCCCTTGAGAGCTGACAAAAGCCACAGCAACTTTATTAGAAAAATTTATTTGAAAAATAAAAGGTTCATAGGTAACTTTTCACAAGAAGCTGAGAAGAAATATTAGAAATATGAATTAATGATCAACTCTATCATTATGTTTAAAAAATGCCACTCTATGAAATATTCATTCAACCAAAAAAAATTATTGAGTTCAGAATTATGCTAAATACTAAGCCCTGACTGGTGACACAGTGGATAAGGCGCCGGCCTGCAAACCCAAAGGTCTCAGGTTCGATTCCCCAGCCAGGGCACATAACCAGGTTGCAAGCCAGGTCTCCAGCCAGGTCCATGGCTGGAGGCAGGTGAAATGCAACCATACATTGATGTCTCTCTTCCTCTCTGCCTCTCTCCCTTCTCCTTTTCTAAAAATAATAAATATTGTTTAAAAAAAGGAATTATGCTAAACACTAGAAATATGGTAATATAGAAATCAAGCAACAGTAAAGCCATCATAAAGTCTAGAATCCAGTAATGCTATTTGATCTTATTTTGAAACTACACCTCAAATGTCATATGTATTATATTGTACAAGTAGTTAAATCAATTCTCAATATAAGAGTATTGAATATCATCATAGAGAACAATAGTGTCACTTTCTACATCACTGAAAATTATCAAATATATTGCTGTCACCCTACTGTTTTAATAGTGATAGATAAACAAACCCTAAAAATCACTTAGGATATTGAAATATATTAAGGTATGTTTTCTTTTCACTTCATTTAGGTATAATTCCAAATTTTAAAAAATAGAAAATAATAAAAGTGGCTTTTCAAACCCCTATTATCATATTCACAGAAATCAAGTTAAACAATTGTCTTCCAATGCACTATAAATAAATTAAGCCTCAAAATAAGTTAAGTCTGAAAATTCTCTTTATATGAGAAGCAGAGAATAAAATTACTATTAATTTCCTAAGTTGATTAAGCGCCCTAGGGTTAATATGTAAACTTAAAATGCTGAGGTCAAAATTAAAAGTTTTTACAAGTTCTTTTAAAACATACATATGTATATCCCTGGCTGGTGTGGCTGGCTCAGTGGACTGAGCACCAGCCTACGAACCAAAGGATAACTGGTTCAATTCCCAGTCAGGGCACAAGCCTGGGTTGCGGGGCCAGGTCCTCAGTTGGGGGCGTGAGAGAGGCAACCACACACTGATGTTTCTCTCATTCTCTTTCTCCCCTCTTTCCCTCTCTCTAAAAATAAGTAAATAAAATTTTTACTTTATATATATATGCAAATATAGGATCTGGCATTGGTAGCTGATTGCTCAGATGTTACTTGATACTCATTTCATCATTCATTCAACTGTTGCCCTGTTTTGGGAGACAGCCATTGGATATGTGGGTATTTGTCCACTAACAACCCTGGTCTTGGACTTTTTTCATGTAGGTCATAGGATAGCTGTCAACCAGTAATGACATCTGGTCTTTGCCCATTTGTTTTGTAGTAAAAATTGGCTTCATTTGCATCACAGATAAAAATAGCTTTCAAAGCTGCTCCATGGTTATAAATTCCTGACACTGGATGTAAATGAGTTTTGCTGTAGCTAGCTTTCTTTCTCACTTTATTTATTTTTTTAATTTTCTTTTTTGAAGCAGAGCATCCTTTCTGTTTTTTCTATTGTTAAACAACAGGACTCAAACTGCCGGGTTACTAGAGGATATAACTTTTGTTTCTATCAATTTCAGCTTCTTTAATCAATATTCATGAATACTCAAAACTGCTCAAATAAATAATAGTTCAGAAAGGCAAAGGAATGGGGGACTGAGATATTAGATCCATCAGCATGAAGCTGATATTGTGAAGGCATTATTCAATTTTTCTTGTTTTTTCTTTCAAAGCACTTTCTGTTATATGTAATGACAGACAGTGCTAATAATCATTAAAGCATCATAAAATATCAGACTCAAATGTTGTAACATGTTAGCTATTATTTTAAATTATTATTCATGAAAGCAGAGGGTCATTTAGAACTTTTTTACTATTGGTGTATATTCATACACACAGACTTGTATATGTCTTTCATAACAATATATTCATTTAGGCAGGCAAAATATGAAAAGTCTTCCAAGTCATTGATATAGAACGGAGGATGTGTTCCTTTTGAAGGAATGATGATCACAAGACAGCAGATGATTGTACACTTCCTTATCTCATTCAACAACATAACAAGGTACTTATACATTCACATCCTACAGAAAGATAGAGCGGCACTAAACACTGATTATCCTGCCTTGCTGAAACATATATTTTTGTCTTCTGATTATTTTATAATGTACTACTGGAAAGTTTAATGGAAGCCGAGAAAGTTACACATATGTTTTCAAGTCAAAAAGTGTTCTGTTAGGTGCTGGGAAAAAAGCAGTAATGACTTAATAATGTATTTCAAATTGTATGGACACTCTATGTATAATTTGGGGTTTTAAGACAAGAGGGTCATTACAAATAAAGAGAAATAATACTATATCTTGGTTAGAGGCTTCATAAAGTAATGATTTTTCAAGATGTTTGTTTAATAACACTTCATATGCAAGTTATTGCAGAATTATTTCTATCATTTGAGATGTTTTCATCATGTGGTAAATCCAGTGTTTCTTTTATATATCATCTAGCTCTGCATAAAGCCATGTCTTAACTTTTATCTAGAGAGATGCCTTAACTAACCACATCATATTAGTTTATTAATATTTCTTGTAATACACATGCAATATATTTAAGTCTGTGCTGTAGATGAATTCGCATTATTCAATAGGGCACATCAGGCCTAGTACTCAATTTAAGTATTGGAAAATGCATTTAGGAAGATAATTTTTAAGACTCTTTGTCAGTAAGATGTATATTGTGGGATGCATATAACAAAATGCAAATAGACCATTGTGGAATTCCTTACTTCTCCATTTGCAATAGTTAGACTAGGTACCATGCTCATGCATGGAAATCGGCCTAGGTAACAGCTCCCACAACATTAGGTTAAGCATGCTAAGAGAGCACCATCCTTGCTCTGGGCAAAAATGCTAAGTGTCAGCATTCATCTTCAAATGTAATGGCATTCAGAAATTGTCTTTTTATGAAATGCCATCTGAATTTTTTTTCTAGAGTAAGTTTTAAAAATCAAACAAGCAAGTGAATTAATTCTCTTCAACCAAAAGTATAAAAGAAGTCTTCTGAGTCTTTAAGTATCCATCATGGTTACATCTATATGCATTTAAAAGGGAAGAATGATCCTCTTCAAATATTATGTCTAGTTAGCAAGAAAGAAAGGTTCATCTACAACTAGCTCTTTTTTTTTTTTTAAGATTTTTTTATTTATTATTTTCAGGGACAGGGGAAGGGAGAGGCAGAGAAGGAGAGAGGGAGAGAGACATCAATGTATGGTCGCATTTCACCTGCCTCCAGCCACAGACCTGGCTGGAGACCTGGCTTGCTACCTGGTTATGTTGCCCTGGCTGGGAACCGAACCAGTGACCTTTGGGTTTGCAGGCTGGCGCCTTATCCACTGTGCCACCAGCCAGGGCTATACAACTAGCTCTTGATGACATTTAGTTCCCATGCACTACATATTTGCCTTGCACATATGTGAAAGAATCTAATTTTCAGTTTGGCAATTAGTGTTATGCAACTATTCCTAATTTTCAAAAGTCATGAATTATAAAAAATGCTTAACATTAGAATAAATGGCCCTTTGAAGGCAGGGACTATGTTGTTTTCACTTTTGCTTTCCACAAGTCTAGCTTAGTGCCAGGTGCATTACAGGAAATCAGTAAAAATCATACAGAAGCACAAATATTATAATGGCAACTTTGATCATTCCTAAAAGAGTCACAAGGCATTTTAGAGTTTAAAATGCCTCCAATGTAGTTACAAATATAAAATTTTATAACAATAATATCTAGAAACTAACCTAGCTACAAAATTTGGGTGCTCTAGTGCAGGATGAAAATCCAGGAATCCTTGTTAAAAATATATTAAGAATTAGGGATAGTGACAGCAGAGCATTCAACCAAGTGCATGTCCTGGGTCACATAGTCGGTCCCTATCTACAAATGTCAGGTAACTAAACTTAATGGAAACCCAGAGAAATAAAATTACATCCTTATTAGTGAATATTTGTTTTATAATGTATTTGGTATTTCCCATCTTTTTATGGTGATTAGATGTTTTCTAAAAGAAGACATAGCTTTTCAAACTATGAAACTGAGCCTCCAGCTGATTCTTTAAGCATGTGTGTTTGCAGTGGTGTGCAAGTGAAAGTGTGTGATTATATCAGTTCCTGGTTTTTCTTTTGTATACACACCAGTGCCCATCCTTGTGCCTGATCAAAAGAAGTCAATCCCTGCCACACTGAGGGTAACTTCAAACCACTAAGGGACTGTTTAATACATAGGATAATAAGGTTGGAGATTCTTTTTTGAGCTGGTAGACTACCATGAAATTCATTTTGCTATACAAACAAACCAACTTTCTGATACTATTAAGGTCATACTGAAAAAAATGGAAGCTATAAAAGAATAATTTAATTTTTCAGTAGGGAGAACATTGAGTGCATCCTCTTTACCACTTGATTTCTTAATCAAAATACTTGAAGAGCCTCCTGAAGTCTTCAGGATGATAATAGGAATTCAATTTGTAAACAGTAACTTTAGACTGTGAACTTATTTTTGGTAACATGCAACAGTTATTCCAAATTACTATGTTGTATGTAGGCACACCACAGATGTTGATGTTGATTGCATTATGCTATTTGGACAAAATGATTGATTAATTACATTGCTAAACAAATTTTCTACATGAAATTCATTGCAATAAACAAAATTGAATTTCCAAGTTTTGTTTTGTTTGTACATTGAATTCAGTATTAGCTTCAAGCTGCAATGGCCTTTTTGATTTAGGTATAACATTATTAGTTATTTTACTCTCCTCTAATGCTTAATTTTCTACTTTCTACCATTACTCAATAATATTTCCATTTTTGTCTAGATATCAGGGAAATCTCAGTATCTTCTTTTCTGTTATCGCATATAGCCTTTTGTTTTGCCATTTATACACAAGAAGAGAAAGTGTGACACCATGTATTATTTTTATAGACTTTCATTCCACCTAATTCTTGACAGGAAAATATTATGCCACGAACATCAATCTAGGAAGCTTTAGGTTGCTGGTTTTATTGCCATATATCAAGCCTTAATTTTCATCAACTTAATACATAAGTTTCTATATTTCTGAATCATCAGACTTAAACTATTATTGCTTATATCATAAAAGATAGGACTATTATCTCTTTGTCTGAGACCTGAAGCGTATTTTTCTGAAATGGAATTTACTTCCAAATGATTCAAGAGCAATTTAAAATGAATGACTGCAAAGCTAATTTTATCTGCATTTCACTGCCCATCCATCAGAGAGATAATTCATGATATATTACCACAAAAGGCAGCTGGAATTAACTATGTGAATGAGACTCCAGCTTATTTTTAATATTTTGATTAAAATATCCTTTGGAAGACAAAGGCTATGGTCTATATTTCAAGCTACATATTAATGTATTCATCATTTAAATTTAAATAGCTGAATATATAATGCCTTAAATGTATTGTGCAATTTTGAAGTACTGAATGATTTCCAGCTCCAAGAGAGAAAACTTTTCAGCTCTTAGAAATGCACTTTTCAAATCACGTCCATATATTGTTAATAGTGACATGACATCAACATGTTAGTTGACATGCACTTAACTATGAAACAGAGGTACCTCATTCTGCCCCAGTTTAAGCCTTTATGATCTCTGACTTTTACTACATAAATTTTTTTTATGCATTTTCCTGCCGACAATCTACCTCTGCCATATAGTCTACAGTGTGCTTTTAGAAAAATATTTTAAAAATTTATTTACTCCCTTCTTCAGATAATTTAATAAGTACAATATAAAGCAAGATGGTGAGTTTCTGTTTTTCTCTCTCAGATAAGCTCAAAAATATTGAGTGATTGATGGAGGGTTAAAGAAATGTTAGTCTGCATATACAGGTTGTGGTGTAAACTGGTATTATAGTAGAGAACACTTGACAATATAAATAAAGATTAAATCTCTGCATACCTCTAACATTTTGGAATCTCTGCTACAAACATAATGATATAGACACAAACATGCATACATACATGTACAAAGATGTTCATTGCAGCTTTGTTCATTAAAAAAAAAGTGCTGCCCTGGCTAGTGGTACAGTGGATAAGGCGCCGGCCTGTGAAACCAAAGGTCGCTGGTTCGACCCCCAGCCAGGGCACATAATCAGGTTGCAAGACATGTCTCCAGACAGATCCGTAGCTGGAGGCAGGTGAAAGGCAACCATACCTTGATGTTTCTCTCCCTCTCTGCTTATCTCCCTACCCCTTTCTCTAAAAATAATAAATAAAGTCTTTTTAAAAATGTAAAATAAAAATGAAAAATAAGTGCTATAACAACCAAAGGCAGCTGGAATTAACTATTTGAATGAGATTGAGAACAAATAAAAATCAATTAAGGAATAGATCATTATTTCTGATACATCCTTTTAAGAGAATACTGTTTCACTAATAAAAATTAAAAAGCAGAATTTATGTATAAAACCAGAAGGGCAGCCATTATTATTATTATTATTATTGTTATTATTATTATTATTTTCATTCTCACCCAAGGACACGTTTATTGATTTTAAAGAGAAGGGAAGGGAGGGAGAGAGAGCGAGAAACATCAATGCCAGAAAGAAACATCAATTGGTTTGCTTCTGGTTTGTGCCTTGACTGGGAATGCAACCTGAAACCTGGGCATGTGCCCTGACTACGAATCAAATCCACAACCTTTTGTTTTACAAGATGATATTCCAAAAAACTGAGCCACACTGGCCAGGGAAAAAAGACAGGCATTATTTACTAAGGAAATAAAGCAAGATTTTAGCCAATCTGTACAGTGTGATGCCACACTTTGTTAAGAATGGAAGGAAGGTTGTGTATGTGTTTGTGTGTGTGTGTGTAGTTGGGTGCATCAATAAGTCATTAAAAGTTTAATGTGAAGTCTAGAAACAGACACATACAAAAATATTAACAGTAATTACTTAGGGGGGTTGAATTGAAAGGCTTTAGGGCAAATTTTACCTTCTATTTGAACCTGGGTTTTCGAATGCTACATTATTTTTTCCAAATGCTAGATTATTGATGATTCCAATTTTTAATGTGTTTTTGTTGGTACTATCATTCTCACATCTTCAAAAACAAATAATTTGTTGATCATCTTCTATATGCTAGAACTGCTCTCACGGTGATAGTTGAAGCTGTACTTTATCTCTCAACGAAGCCTTTTAACTTATGAAAAAGAAAATGAAATAAAAGATGTTAAATTTATGATTATCTAAATTTATAATAAAAATGGTCTATTCGTCTGGTTATATAAGGAAGACGTTTATAATTCATTAGCTCAAGCGCTTAATTTAAGGCTGGTGTAAAGGTTTGCTAATATGTACAGAGCCTTATCTAGTGAGCTAGGAGAAAGATTTTTCTTACTCTCTATCAATGGTTTGACCTGTAAATCCTGAACTTTTATTATTAACTTAAGGAGTTTGAAGAATAAAACAAGATCATTCATAAGAAAATGACAAAAATTAAACAATTTTGGATAGATAAATAAGACAACATAAGTTTAGGGGTAACCCTAATAAATATCTACAAATTCAATATTATAAATTGTTCATATGATACTTGTTGATCTCTTTCCTGGAAAATTCTCTGTGATGCTCAGTTTTTGGTGAAAACTCGGCCTGTGGATGTGATTAAGTTCCCTAGATAATCTGAGTGTGCCTCATTGGGTAGTTAAAAGGCCTAGATCAGTGTGTGAAGGAAAAGGAAACAGTGGCCTAGCCATACTGACACATAAAAATGCCATCATACTTCCCATACCTTCATCACCATCCTCTCTGTGAACTCTTGCTCAGGCGTCAGATATCAAATACTCCCTTCTATGAAGGCTTCCCCCCACCACACTCTGAACATAAGCTCCTGCTATCATCTTTCATTACTCTCTGTTCT
The DNA here is from genome assembly GCA_004026585.1 of Noctilio leporinus. Lineage (NCBI taxonomy): Eukaryota > Metazoa > Chordata > Mammalia > Chiroptera > Noctilionidae > Noctilio > Noctilio leporinus. The sequence continues at coordinate 76,457 of PVIW01001611.1, read as the reverse complement.
TCTTGTTTATATTTATTTCCCACTAGAAGCCAAGTTCAAGTTCAGAGAATTAAAAACAATGTTTATTTTATTCATTTCTGCATAACTGATATCTAGTCCAGTGGTTGGCATGAATTTCAGTGTTTTTTTTTATCCCCTTTTCTATTTGAATTGCTATTTCTAAAGAAGTTCTACATATACAATAGGATAGAAGTATATAGGGATTAATTTATCAATAGAAATTATAAGAAGAAAACTTTGCACAAAATACAACAGAAAAATACATATTTAAAAGGTAGTCCTTTAGTGTTTATAAGTACAGAACCAGTTCTCACATTAAAAAGACAATTTAATGTGGATTGGCACCAGCCTGTGAACCCAAGTGTCACTGGTTCAATTTCTTAGTCAGGGCACATAACCAGGTTGCAAGCCAGGTCTCCAGCCAGGTCCATAGCTGGAGGCAGGTGAAAGACAATCATACCTGCCTCATCAAGAAATTGATGTTTCTCTCCCTTTCTTCCTCCCTCCCTGCCCTTCTCTCTAAAAATAATGAATTTTTAAAAATCTTTAAAAAAAAGACAATTTACAGTTATCTTACATGTAAGTGTTAATGCGATGTGTCATAAAGTATACACAGCTTTGGAGGAAAATACTTCTTCAGCAAATAAAGTTCAATTTAAAACATTTTGTGAGTGTGAAACAGTATGATACATCTGATTACAGTGCCTCTTCAACCTCTTGGCCTCATGTGACACTTGGCTTCAATGCCCCACTCCCTCCTTTTTGAAACTTCTTCCTCTCTTGGGGACCATGCATTAGCAGTAGATTGCTTCTCATCCCACCTTTTCGACCTTTCTCTTTCTTCATCACAGCTTGAATACAGTTAGACACTTACCAACGTTCTCTCCTTTAAGTCTCTCTTGGGCAACTCATCCATGACACTAACTTCAATTATCAGATCATGTCACATGCACAACCTTCCACTCCACCCCCTTGCTTCTTAAAAGCCTTCAACGTCTTCTCATTGATGGAGAATGAAATCGGATGCTTTACTGAGGCCAACAAGGACCCACCTGATCTGATTGCTGCTGGCCTCTCTCCAGGGCTCATTTTCTACTCTCTTGACCTTTCCTTGTCCTTCTCAAGCAGATGGGTGGGTGTTTGCATTTTTACACCAAATTCAATCCTGCTCTCAGGCATTTGCTCTTGCTCTTCATTCCTCCAGGAAAGATCTTCCCTCTTCTTTTGCCATTTAGGTTTTAGCACAATATGTCTCCTGGACAAACAGATTCTTGACCACCCACTCTCAATCTCCTGATGTTTCTTTCCTTGAAACATTGTTCTATTTTATTTCTTCTCATCACCTATCACCATCTTATATTAGCTTTTTTACTATGTTGGCTGCTTATATTCTCTTCTCCTCCCTCAAAACAGCAAGCTTTATGGGATGGGAAAATTGATCTGTTTTGTTTAACACTTTATTCTCAGCATCAATATCACATGAATGTATCTCTGCTCTAAAATGAGCTTTTCATTTTTTTTTTTTTTCATTTTTGCTCAGCTTCTTATTTCAGACTGTATAATATCCTTCTTAAAGTGAAAAGCTTCAAGTCTCACCTCCCCATCAGGACAATGCTATCTATATGTACTGTGCATTATCAGCTCCACATTATCTCTCTTACTATAAAACCCTATTCTCCTTCTCATCACTAGAACTAAAGTTGAGGTCCTCACATTTTTATTAGAATTATTGCAAGAGCCTTGTTACTGATTTGCCTTGATCCTGACTTTTCTCTCTTAATTCTATCTATACTACATTAGTATATTACCATTTGTAATATACATTTCCAGCTTCCGCTGGAAACCTTCACTATTCAACAGAACATGGCTCAATATTTATCTTTTTTTAGCTTATTTACCAAAGCTCCACCAAATCCAAATTTGGTCATTCCATATTCCATAAACAGCTTTTAAAATGTTTTCCCACTTTGGTATACTTGCTTTGCACACAGTGCCTTGTTTTCTGCTGACTCTTCAATGCCCCTCTCAATACCACTGAAGAATCTACTTAATCTTCCCAGAGAAAACCATTCCTTGCTGTTCAATCATAAAATTCATTTAATGCAACTTGACAATCTCAATCATTTTTTATTCTTTTTAAAATATATATTTAGTCATTATTTTTTAGAGAGAAGGGCAGAGAGAGAAAGGAAGGTAGGGAGAGAAACATCAAGGTATGGTTGCCATTCACCTGCCTCCAGCTGGAGGCCTGGTTGGCAACCTGGTTATGTGCTCTGACTGGGAATTGAACCAGCCAGGGCTCCATTTTTTATTCTTTACTGAAGGCAGTTCAACCATACACATAGTAGGCTCTAAAACATTTCCTCAATTGAAGCAAACATATCTAAAATTGATTACTCATTTTAAGAACTATAAAGGAAATTAACATCATACCAATAGGTAATGTTTTGTGGTACTGCAATGTATCTAAATATAATCTATGTTTATCTACTTATCAAAAATCTGCATATTTTAGCTATGATGGAAAATTTCAAGCATATGCAAAATGAGAGAACAAAGAACTTCAATTACACATAACTCAGCTTCAAGGAATTTCAACAACATGCTAATTTTGTTTCACACACACAAAATTTTTCTAAGCATTCAGAATTCATAAGTAAGGAAAACTAAAAATATCAAAGTACTAGGCTGAGATAACAAAGGATACAAATATCACCAAATAATGATAAGAATTGAATTCATAATATTGCAAATTACAAAAATAAAATCAATATAAAAATAAGAATATTTACTGTATTGATGAATTTTATTCATCCATAAAATTGACTCAAAAACAATAGTGATTAATGATAATAAAATCACATGACTCAAAGTATATTTTACGAGACATAACTATTAAAATTCTCTGAGATTTCACAAATAAGTGGCTTTGGAGTGAAGAACTTCTCCTTTAAATTTACTGAGATAATTTATTAATAATAAATCCAAAAATATAGTATAGTCGACCATTGAATAACATAAGTTCAAACTTCATGGGCCCACTTATATCCGGATTTTCTTTTCAATAAATACTCATAGGCACAATATTGTAAATATGAAGAGAGACCCCCCCCAAAAAAAACAACAGAATTCTCTTCTGGAGGGCAAGCCTGTTATAGGCTTCCCTCGCTAGGTGAGGATTCTAGGAACTGATCTGTATTAGTGAACCAGCTGATGTTGTTGTGAGAGGCCGAATTCAGCTTCAGTGAATTTTTTTTTGAAGACCTTTCAACTCTTTTGCCCATTTCATGATGGGTGATTTATGAGTACACCTGCCCACACTGTGCTGAGTGTTTAGCATTTTTTGGCTAAAAACAGCATGACCCCATACCCGCCCCGCCATTCACCTGATCTTTCCCCAAGCAACTGTTTTTTGTTTCCCCAGGTGAAAAAAAGTGCTCAAAAGAAAGTGTTTTGCCAGTATGTATGAAATGAAACAAAAAATGACAGAGCAGTAAAAGATATCAAAATTGATGAGTTCAAAAACTGTTCTTAGCAGTGAAAAAAAATATCTTGATAGGTGTATCTTGTGTCTTCAAAAACCTTCCTCTTCTGTTTCACATGCTCCTGCTCATCCTCTAAGTCTGAGCTCAGGCAACACTGTTTTCTAGGAAGTTTTCTCTCACTTTCCTCACCTGTTCTAGCATCTACCTCTCTCCTACCCCTACTGTCAACTTTGCTATGGATATACATACATATATATTATATATAATATATATATATAATATATTATTTTAGTGCTGTATTTTATAATTAACTTTGTAGCTAACTAGCTCACGTATATATCTTTGTTTACTTGATGCTTATTATAGACATACATAATTTTAATTATAATTACATATAAGAATATATATTATTGAATAAATAGTTGCAAGGCTTTGTGTATCTAGGGAAGAATACACACATTTTGGGTTCTTGTAGAGTAGGAATTACGTAATTGCTGCAAAAATAAATTTTGGGAAATCACGGACTTGTGTTTGAATCTTGGTGTTGCTGTCTACTGTTTATGTGACCTTGGGCATTTCACCTAATCTCAGTTACTATAGCTGTAAAATGGGTAGGTATAGCAATGTAGTGATAGTGTATGGGTTACATGAAAAACAGATAGTAGGAATTATTTAACAACATAGAGCTGACCACACCAGGTAAGAGATTCATATATATGATAACTATTGAATATTTGTATTATTTTCTTATTGTATTTCTATTGTGGATACTAACCTGCTCTCATTTTCATACACACTCTCAAGCACTAATAGCTCTATAACCCATCTTTCTGAAATGTCTTTTCTCTCTTGTGCCTAGTAAACTCTTACTCTTTTTTCCAAGTTCAGCCTAAGCTTCATCTTTGCTAGGAAGCCATTCTAGACCTTCCATCATGGATTTGTTGCCCTCTCTCTTCTAACATTACACTGTGAAATTGTTGCTCTGGTCACACAGCACTATGTCATGTTGTATTTTTCTGTGTACCCTGACACAATAGCTTATCTGAACAAGGTTATGTGTACTTCACTTATGAATCTGTAGTACCCAGCCAGGCTTGGTACCTAGCAGGACCAAAGATAATGCTTGTTGATTGAATTAATAGAGAGGTACAGAAATTCCTAAAACTATGTCTCACAAAAAATTTAAAATAATGTAGAAGTCAATATCCTCCATTTTCTACTTTGTAACAAATGAAACTTTAGATTTGGTATTAGTATCTTCTTAAGAGTCCCCATTCTTTCTTTATGGCATATAAAATTGCTTTTTTTTCATCTTAGTTTTCTTTCTTTTTGAGTTTTGGACATAATTTATAAATGAATTTCTGAATTCACTTTTTCATTAATAATCTCCATATACAAACTCCAGTTACCATATATAATTTTTCCCAAATTCATTTACTCTCAGGTGCTGCTCTCTGGCCAGCAGGAGGGGGTGCAAGGAGCCCTGAGCTGGGAGCTGGGGACCTGGTGCTAATCCTGGTCACTTTCTTGGCAATTTATTGCTTTATGTAAGTGACTGGCAGGTAGGTTTGATAGCGTGAACAAAATTCCACGTTGTGAGTACATCATGCATATAAATAACAGAACTTCAAAAAAGTGAAAATACCCTGGAAGTGAGAATACCCAAGAAGTCCTTCTGTCTAGAAGTCTGCACTTTCATAGCATGACTGTGGATCAGGATAGTGGAAGGAGGCCAGGGATACAAAGGTAGGAAAAGGCAGAGAACTGTCTCATTTCTTTGTGTCCTGCTGCGTGGCCGTCTCAGAACTGTGGGGTGGGGAAAATATGAGTGAGCATTGCTTGGGGCTGTAGAGAAGTTAATTTGGTGCATAGTTCAAGATCTACATAGATTTTGTGAGTTGGCAAAACTGTCCCATTTATAAAAGAAGAAACTAAGGCAGTACATATTTTTTGATTGTGTCAGCTCCAAGACACTGCATCAATAGTCCCTTCTAATTGATAGTTTTTGTCTTTATTTTTAAGATAACCTAGGGCCTATTGCTTTTTTATATTGTGATGATTTTTATTAAAAATATTACCATGGTACACTTCTATAATAAAGGAATTACAAAGATGGAACGTCACTCCTTGAGTTCATCCCACTCCCCTAACCTACCTACTGCTGATACTAATGGGTGGTGTTCTGGATCTTTCTCTACCCACTTATTTTCGCAGTTGCTTGTGTAGGTGTATGTGGATACCTATATAGCATTAAAAACAAAATTGAGATCCTGCTGCACTTGTTTTGTGTTGACTGCATATTTGTATAGTAAATTCTCTGCTTTACCCCTCACTTGCCAAGGTTGGTGCTTTCATAGCCCTATTATGTATCAACCACTGCCCCACAACATTTACTTAAATATTTATTTAAACATCCAATGTTTAAATAAAAAGATAAAGCCGCTGTACGCTTACAGTTTTGGTCATGTTTGAATGATGCCCAAATTTCTGGAGATGTTTTATAACAAAAAGAAGCATCACTACTTTTATTAAAATCATTGTTATCTTTAGCTTCTGGATTTCTGGGTATCTTTTTAGAAATCAAAGTTTCTACATGGCACATGATAAAATTCATATTTCATGACTTTGCTAGGAAAAGACTAAAGGATTAATTAAATCAGTGAGGCCGTATTGATTATGAACCAATATGACCACTTTTTTTTTTCTTTTTGATGATGCAAATTACATTCTTTCACAATTTATTGTTTAGAAGGATAATGTATGCCATACAGTAAAGATGGTAAGGTTACAGGACTTCACACTGTCACCTGCCCTGCCGCTGAAAATCACAGTGCTTGACACCAAGTCACAAAATTATTAAACTTGAGGGCAGCAACCTTCCTTCTTCATGTGAGATCTCTCTTCTCTTTGACACTTTACTCCTGAAATCCCTTTAGGCTCCTGGCCTTTTCTCCCTGCCTTTAACCCCCACAACTAATTAAATCTGGACAAGTCTTTAGTGAAAACAGTTTTCTTTCAAAGATATTCATTTAAAGTTCCCCTTCAGGCATTCTTTGTCACTTTAGTCACACTTGCCATTTTTTTTTACATGAAGCTGAAAAAAGAAGAACTGTTTTTATAAGGTAAAATATTTCAAGACCTAAATCTACCTTAACATTTCAGATAAAGACGAGATTTTGAAATATGACAAGTGATGCAGTATTTCTTGGAGTTTATAAGTAAACAAGTTCCAAAGCCTCTGGTCTCCCTAAAGACAGCCAAGCTTTTAAAAATGTGTAATTATATTTAAAACTATAATTAACTTCTACCCTAAAAACAGAAAAGAGTTAATTAAGCAGTATAGTTGAACCCATTCCCAATAAGTTTCTTTTGGGAATCATATTGAACTTCAGAATGAAGCAGCAATGTTAATATTCTTCTCAATTTAGGAAAACACACACACACACACACACACAAAATAAGAAATCAAGGGAGAAAAGGAATTAAGTATGGTAATAGGGCACTGCTTAGGTGGGTATTTTGTTTACTGAGATAAAATTAAAATTTGCCAAGTTGCCAATTACTTTAAGCCTACTAGCACATTTTACAAACAAAGAGAAAATATTACCTTTATTTTGTTTAAACATGTAAAGATCAGGCATATATCTTTTGTTGTTGATCAATAATGCTCAGCTCCAGGGCTAAAGATTGAAAAAGGCTTTAATGTGAGTCTCTATCAGCATGTGCTTAAAGCCATAGAATTGCTTTCTTAGTTTGTTAGTTTCCACCCATACTATTTCTAGGAAGAGATAGGGAAGTTTTCTTTATGAAACCATTTTTCTATATTATTTAATGATATTATATCACCATCTCATTTTTCAGCTACCCTGTAGGATGTGGCTTTTTTATAATAAGCTCCACAGCATGAAAACTTATCTGTGAGGGCAATTTTCTTAGGAGTACTATTGTTAGCAATGGCATTGAAACAACTATAACAACATCAAATACTTATAAAGCACTTATAAATGCCAGGTACTCTATTAATTACTTTATAATTTATTCCCTCATTTAATTCTTACAACACCACCATAGATAATACCATTATCTCATTGTGAAGATGAAAATACAGAGAAACAGAGAAGTTATTTAACCTGCCTAAGGTCCACAACTAATAAGGAGCAGAAATTACTTCTGACTATCATTCAACACACAGCCTTGGAGAACTATCTGACAAGTAGCTCTATGGAGTTTCTCAAGGAGGTAACAATACCTATTGATTAGTTATAGGTCAAAATGAGAAATATACAAATGTTATTTTTAATATATAACTTTATACATACTCTATCTGCTAATCTCTTCAGAGATCACAATATGTTACTTTTAAAAAGATTTTATTTATTTTTAGGGAAAGGGAAAAGGAGGGAGAGAGGGAGAGAAACATCAGTGTGTGGTTGTCTCTTGCACACCCCCTCCTGAGGACTTGGCCTGCAGCCCAAGCATGTATCCTGGCTGGGAATCAAACCGGGGACCCTTTGGTTCAGACCAACATCAGTCCACTGAGCCACACCAGCTAGGACCACAACAATATATTCTTACTGCCCATTTATTTGGTTTACTTTCTAACTTATTACACCAACATACTTATAATAACTGCTTTTTATTACCTGTAAAAGTCGATCAGTCTTTACATTAAAAAGAAAAGACAGACAGCAAATCATTGTCCGCTATATGAAGAAAAACAATAAAACACAAGTAGTCCCAGATATGTGTAAGCAATTTGGAAACTGTTAACTGTTTCCCAGTGTACAGTATTAGCACTGTTTAAATTATTGTCTAATATGTGATAATAACAGTCTAAGACAATTTGCAAAAAGAACGTAAGGAACGTGTTCTAAAATATGTAATATAACTTCATTTCAAAATTTAACACCTTTTTTTCAGCTGTTACTTTTGAGCCAAAAATCTTAACTTGCATTTTATTTGCCTATGAAGTGCTTCTTCTGAATATTAGTTACATAAATAATGATTATGAAGTGACTGGAAGAGAGAAGGGTTATTTGAATAAGACAGGGACACCGAGTACACAGGCCTGGATTTTTCGTTATAGGAGGTGGATTTCTTTGAACAGTATCGATTTTCCTTTCACCAAGGTCTCTGTTTTCTCAAACGTCCAAAAAAGAAATAGGAGTTGACAATCTTTACAAATACAAAAGAGGCAAATGATTTGTGAAAAGGAAGAATAACAAGGTTTCCTCATGTTAAGGAGCTGTTTTATCAGAAATGCACTCAAGCCTAAAAAACTCAGAACTCTGAGCACATGTGGTTATTTTCAGAAAGGCCTAGCCTTTCTGTCTTCCATTTCAGTAAACTTGGGGAGTGAAGAACCATTCTGTGAGTACAACAAGTTCCCTGACATGAGCAGCATATCATTTTCCAAAGTTTGAGAGAGCAATGGATTGATTTCAGGGTTCACAGTGGGGCAGGGCAGGACATACAGCTCATATGGCTTTTGGAAACAATATAAATTCATAGAGCTATTTCAAGGTTCCATGAAGATGTGATAAACTGCTGGATTGGGTTACACACTTCCTCCTGTAGGGACTATTTCATCCACTCCTCTTAGATAAGTCAGGCTGATTTGTTGTTTTCATGCTCTGTTTTTCTTCAAATCTACTTAACTAAGCAGGTTGACTCCAAGGAACTCCCTAACTCCCTCTTTCTTTGTATGGGTTCAACTCAAGTTCTTGTGAAATCATTCTCCCTTTCTCAACTTGCAGACTGACTGCTACGAAAGGTAAAATAAAACTTAACTAAAATAAAATGTGGTCCTCAAGGATATGCTTATTCTGTGCACAAGTGGATGCAGAATCAGGCAATATTCTTGAAAATACTCTCTATGCACTCTGGGCTGCAAGCAAATCAAATGCCTGCATCTAAAAATACACACAATCCCTCAGGCCAAAGTGCCACTTTACTCTCACCAAAACCAGAACCACATCCAAATCAAAGCAAACAAAATCCTTCCAAAAGTCAGGAGAGCAGAGAAACAAGGAAGCTATGTGAACTTGACGTTTCAGTTGAAAGCACTGCCAGTACTTCAGGGAAAGCTTCCACTTGTATGATCTGTCAAGAAAATCAAGCTGCCTTTTTTCATAATTTGGAAAATCATGTTGAATCCTACTGAACCAAAGACTCAAAAAATAGCCTTATGACTCTTATCAATTTACCCATTCACTGCTCTGGTTCTTCAGTATCTTCATAATACCATGGTACAGGTCTTAAAAAATGCCCTTAAGTTAATTAGTTACACACTTGATGCTTCACAGATATGACTGAATGAATGAGAAAGAACATGTAAAATATGCTGGACTCAATGTCAGAAGACTGATATTGTCAAGATACAGAGCCTCTCGGAACTTAATTTCATCACCTGTTAAATGGAGGATAATGTAGTAAAGACATTTTTTTTTCTGTGTCCATCATTTATCTCCTCTTATTTTGTGACAGAAATATCTCCTATGCTCTTAGGCCATGTGGTTCAGTTTCCCATTCATGCCTCCTCCAGCCCACCCATCAGAGCATTCCAATCCTGTGACCACAATGACTGGCTCAAGGTGAGCACATGACCCAAGGTAGTGCCATCAGAATGAAGCCTTGGATTTTGTTGTAACAGAAAGAATGTGATTGCTAAAAGACTGACTGTTAGTAGGGCACTGTTAGCGGCCATCTGATGTGTGATGGACAGAGCAAGCTTGACCGAAGACAACCAGGAAAGGCAGAGGTCATTGATCTGGGTCAATGGGCCTGGTGGCAACAGAATTCAGATGGATCTATTTCTGAGATTTCTGTTACATGACCAACTAAAATTTTTTTTTAATTTAATCATGTTTTAATTGGTCTTCTTTCACTTGCATCCTGGAGAGTCCTAACTATTATAGTAAGGAGACTGAGCTGACATGCCAATCTGAATAATATTTTTGTAAAGTTCTTACTTGTTTTAAACACAAAAACCAACATCCTGGCTTTACAAAATACATTTGTACTTTTATTCAATTAAATGAATAAGCTTAAACTGATTTCCTCTACCATAGGTCCTCTGCCAGAGCTTGGCGATATGAAGGGTAGAAAATAAAACTAATTCTAAATGACTTTAAAGGCAAGTAGGAACACTAACGTGTGTTAATAAAAAACTAAAAAAAAAAAGGCAAAAACTCGCCGCTATATTAAATACTGGGCTACTATATTACATGACTCTAGGGGGCGCCGTTCACAGCAGAGCTTCTGTACATTTCATCCCCTGGTGTCAGACGCTGAAACCGCTCAACTACACCTCTGTCACCTGATAGACTGGGCCAAACACTTGCACTAGGAAGTATTTTCAATCTCCATGATAGTTCTTGGCTATGCATTTTTTAGTGAAGTGATTATTGTCTATTATATTTTAGTTTTTAAGGAGATTTCTGGCAGACTGCTGGCACTGCAGGTTTACGTTACACAAACCAGATGCAAATCTTGTTGATTCTCCTGGGCTCTGCTATCATTTATGAGCCATCAGCGGGCAGAGGCGCCGCTAAATCAAGCACATGGAAACATAAAATGTCTCATCTCAGGATTACAGAGGTCTTTGGGTAGTGGAGGATTCACCGAACACCAGATTAATTATGTGGCAAAACAAGTGAAGCTTTTATGACTCAGAGGTCATTTACAACAACATACTTTCACACTGTTGCCTGAGCCATAATACTTCATGTTAAGTGGCAAAATCAAACTATAAGTAAATTAGTATACAAATTAATCCAACAGCTGTGTGTTTTGATTGTGATTAACATGCATCATCTAAAAGGCTTTGCATCTTTCTTGTTCTCGGTCACAACACAGAAAGAGAAAAAAAAGTTCTTTGATATAATGCCCTTTCCGAAGCAATGCCAAGGTAGCTCATTGCTTGGTTACAGAATCCTCGGCAACCTTCGGACAGCAGCCATTTTTCTTTTCTGGGAGTAACAGCCAGGCTCCCCTTGCCACCTTGCTGAGCTTGCCTGATGCGTCCCTTTTGGAGTCAGACTCAGAGAAAGCCACCACTCTTTACAGGCAAGGCAGCTTCAGCCCCAGTTTGGGCTGATTGCTTGATTTTCCTTACAGCAGTAGAAAGCCATTGTAATCAGCATTTGAACCAAGATGGACAAAGTCTTTGGATAAAGTATTGGGCTGACATATCCACACATACTCATATCGATACTTGCAGCCAGCTCGGGTGCATGTTCATAATTATCCATCTCCAGCTGCTGCCCTTACCTCTGATGTGAAACTTTCTGCAGTCTCCTCTGGCCTGCATGCTGCAAAATACCAAAGGCCTGGAGGCTGAAAGGTTTGGCTCTAAGCTGGATTGGTAAAATGCACCTGCGTTCTTCCTGCTCATGTGCTGATGTTCAGAGCTGTGGATACTGTCAAGAAATATATCCCATTATTGATATGAGCGAAACATTCGAATAGTCATATGATTGAATGTATAGTATAGCAAAGAAGTTTCAAGTATGTTTAAAAGATAATCCGATTTTTACTTCCCTGGGTTGATTGATATTTTTATTCTGACTCTATGATTGTGTTTCCATCTTTGGTTTAGCTGTTAAGTCTTGGAACCAAATCTGTGGCACCTTTAACTCACTGCGCCTATTCTACAGAGAAGGCAGTGCAGCCCAGTGACCCAGAGCCCAGGCTTGAAGGCCTAGTGACAGGTTTTTAACAGGGTCCTGTCTCTTTAGCTCTTTAACTTGGAACATATATCTTAATATTTTTTCTTCATCTATAAAATGGTCTTACTACCTAAGGTTTATTATGAGGATTAAATGAGTTTCTACATGAAAAGTGTTTACAACAGTGCCTGGCATTGAGTACACACTGAATAAATATGTCATCATCATCAATTATGATGACTTTTCCTGCCCTACCAACTTCCTCAGTGATTTATCTTATTCATTGTGGTTTATGTGTTTTTCTAAGCATTGCCAAGTTCTTTATTGAGCATATTACAGTATAAACAAACTAAAATAAAACAAAATGATACACATAATTTATTCTTTTAATTCTCTAACAGAAACAGTGCTGCACTTTGATTTTACAAGTACATCCTTATGGAAAATATTACCTCATAATGCTACTAATGGTTCATACCACATTTAAAAGTGTTCTTCTCAACACTCAAACATGTGCTAAAATGTCAAGTGATCTTTTCAAACACAGATCAGTCTTTAATATACATAGAGTAAAAGTGGTACATGCCCTAAATAGCAATGCATTTGAGAATCATTGAGAATAAGCAACATGAGAGGTAAATGTGATAAGGAGACTTGGGTTGTCTGGGGTGACCAGTCATTTCTAAAGGCCTGAGTGGCATGTACTAAGTAACTTCTCCCCCTCCCCATATTTCTCCATCCTAAGGCATTTACTAAGAAAGGATTCTTTTCATATCTAAATTGTAAGCAATAATATTTTATTGTTGTTTTGCTATTTGGAGCCAAATGGACTTTGTCCTGTGGAATATCATGGAGCAAAGACACTGAAAACCTACCATCTGGTCCTGTCACAGAAAGAATCTGAAATTACCTACTTTTCAAAAGAGGAAGGTGTAAGTTTATGTTTTTTTAAGAAATGGTAAGCATTCTTTTATATCAATAAAAGACACCCCAAACAATCCATTCTTTTATATCAATAAAATATATGCAATCTTGAAAACACTAATTAATGTACAAATTATATTTCACTTGAAACTTACTATAAAAAATGAGTCACTCTATGCTTTTTTCTTCAACTTATTGAGGAAACTAAGTGGCCAGAATGTTCTAACAATAGCAATAACAATGACAACACAATTAAAATCCCATTCATTTTTATGGATTCCTGTAAATTTTGAGAAGTTGATTTATAGTCTAAAATCTCCCATTTGAATAAAAAATTAAATAACTGAATTAGTCACAAAGTTCATTGTAAAATGTTGTGATAAGGACATTTGTTAATAAAACCCTAGCTGGATGTCTAATTGTAAAATAGTTTTCAAAGAGGCTCCAAATTAAAACCCTTGTGATCTTCTGATTAAGTCCAGGTAAACATAACCTTGTATTTTTTCATTGTTAAACTTGTTTTTGTCACATTAAACACTCAGCAGAGCTGTTTATTTTAGAATGACAGGAACTTTTCTCTGTGAGGCATTTTATGCCAAAACATTTCTTTTTATGCCCAATTATCATTTGCAATGATATAACGTATACATGCACCAGAAGAAAGTACAGACACATTCTAAGCCTTGAAAGGAATTTATTAAGTTAAGTTAATAATAATGTCTTGCATTTGACTAGGCATTAAAAATTCAGAAAAACCTTTTGCGTACTTATCTTATTTGATCTTCACTAAGACTCTATAGATCAGGCAGGGAAGGATTTATATTAATCTCTATTTTACATTTAATGATAGTGAAGCTCAGAAAAATTAATAATATATCCGCCAAATTATACCTCTGTTCAATGGTACATCAGAACTAAAATCTGGGTCTTCTCACTTCTCCATTCTGCTTTAACACTATGCCTTGCGGTACTTTATTTGAATTTCAATGATAGATATTTTAAACATTCTACATATTCAATATCTGTACTTATTCTCTGAAATTGTGATCTCTTCTCCTCATAAGTCTTATTGGTTACTGCTTGAAAACTAGAATACATTAATTATGTTTTCTTAACAACATTCAGACTTTTGAACATTTTTGTTTATTACTCTAATTTAATATTATCTCTCTTTTTCTGAAAGTTCAACTTTTTACATAGGCTAATTTGGATGATTCATGGAAATCTCAGTTGCTTCAAGATAATGTGTTGCATGGCCTAGCCTACTTAGCCCACAGTAGCAGTTTAAGAAAATCTTTTTGAAAGAACCTAGTATGGAAGAACCATGGACATGGACAACATATGGGATTAACTTTGTGGAAGAACGGGTGGGTGGGGAAGGGGACAGAGGGGAGGAAAAAGGGGATGGATGTAATATAACAACAATAACATTAAATTAAAAAAAAAAAAAGAATATCTTTTTGAATTGACCGGTTTCCATCAAAGGAGAAAGTGTGTAGAATATGTTTGAAATAGAATACAAATAGTATATTCAGAAAATTATTTTACATTATCTTCCTTAGAAATGGTGGAAAAATTCAGCCTGATGAAAGACAGATACAGTGCAGTGAATAGATGCTTTCACAGAAGCATTAGAGCTCATGAAAATCCCCAGGCTCGGTCTCATTAGCCACTGGGGCGCTGACAGCCTGTGCAGCACAGTGTATGAATACCCCTTTCATGATCTAAAAACATTTTGATGTTTAAAATAACATTAAATCTAACTATCTGTAATATATGAAATTGTATAACTGAGTAGTTCAATTGAACACAGAGGTATTTGGGAACACAAACTCCGTAAGATAATAAAACTATGTTTTTTCTCCCTCTACCCACAGAATCAAAGTAAAACAACTCTTGTTTTTACAGTATTTTTTTTTTTAAACTTTCAATTTCAAAATACTTTACAAATTATAGACTATTACATTTCAGGTCAGTTTACTGCATTGGTATGAATTATTAATTAATTTTAAAAAATAGAAATATGTAAAAAACAAAGCAAAACCCAGAAATAAAAGAAGCAAAAACATTTCACAGAGCAATATGTTGAAAGGTAGGCCAGCTCTGATGACTGCTAATGTTTATTTATGATGCACTTCATTAAACCCTTTGACTTTTTCAAGGGGCCACCTGTAAACCAGTTATGATTTATATGTTTTAGGAATGTGTTCTACTCAGCCATTACTCCACACACCAAGTGTTTGAGACATTCCAAAAGCCCAAGTGAGTATAATGACCTAAACCAGAAATACCCAAATACAAATATAATACAAACCACATAGGCAATTTAAAAGTTTCTAGTAGTTACAGTAACAAAAATAAAAAGAACCAAATTTATTTTAATAACCTTTTATTTACCCCAATATATCAAAAAATATTGTTATTGTAACATATATTCAACATAAAAATGTATTGATATTTTACATTCTTTCTCTTACACTTAATCTATGAAAGCCAATGTGAATTTTGTTTATAATATTACCAATCTGAATTTGAGAGCTAAATTTTCACTGGACTTACTTGATTTAAATTTGGTTTTCACAAAGTTTATCACAAAATAAGTGTAGTACATTCATGCACTCAAAATGTCTCAAACATACTTAAACATTCTCAGTAACTAAATATAGTATCAGTTTTAAATTTAACTTAATGAAAATTAAGTAAAAGAAAGAATATAATTCCTTGGTAACACTAGCATCATTTTAAGTCCTCAATCATTCAATGTAGCTAGGGTTATGGATTAGAGAACACCAACCTAAATATATTAAACCAAACAAATGAAACAGTACTTTTTTAAACTTGACCCTTCTATAATAAAGAAATGAAAACTTTTGTTGACTATAAAATACAAGAAAATGAGAAAGATGGTATGCTAGAGGAAGAAAACAAGTAGAAATGGTAATATGTACAAGGGTACCTTTTGTAAGCTTAATTTAGAAATATTTCCAATATTATTCTGGTGTGTGTGTGTGTGTGTGTGCGTGCGTGTTTTCCAGAGTAATTATGCATCTGTTAATTTTCTTTCCATGAGAAAAAACAAGACAGAAATTTAAAGTTAGATGAAGCTAATGAGCATCCATTTCAAATCCTTTTTATTTGTAACAAAAATTTAGTCTAAAGTTTAACTGTCCAGTACATTGCCACACATAGTGGGCACTTGATACACGGCTAGTTCAAACTGGAAAGTGGTATGACTAAAAAATACACACTGTATGTCAAAGACTTAGCACAAAAAGAGGTAAAATGTCTCATAATAATATTTTAAGACTTAATACATTTCAATTATCATATTTTAAATATGCTAGATTACATAATCATATTATTAATATAATTTTCCTTGCTTCATTTGTTTTTTAATGCAGGCACTAGAAATTTAAAATCTCCTATGTGGTTGTATTATATTTCTATTGGACAACACTATCAAGATAGAGAGCTTGCATTTGCTTTCAGCAAAGAGCTGACTCCTCAGGCTATATTGCTTGGTTTTAGGTTTACTCTGAGCATGTGATTTCTAATATTCACAGGACTCCTCTCCACTAATATGCTGCCAAGACAGGCTACATATTCATGGCTACACTGGAGACTTAGGGCCCACTTCTCTGTAGCTGGCTTTTGCAAGCAAGTTAGGATGGACTCCTGACTTTGAAAAGGAGGGTTCATGAGCTGCTTAATGACAGGGAAGCATTCTGAGAAATGCATCTTTAGGACATTTGTCATTGTGGGAATGTTGCACTTACACAAACCTAGATGGTATAACTTACTATGCACTTAGGCTCTATCATATAACCTACTACTCCTAGGCGACAAATCTGCGCAGCATGTTACTGTATTGAGTGCTATAGGTGATGGTAATACAGTAATAAGTGCATATCCACACATAAGTAAACATAGAAAAGGTACAATAAAAATATGGTATAAGAGATTAAAAAGGGTTCACCTATGTATGGCACCTACCATGAATGGAGCTTGCAGTACAGGAAATGGCTCTGGGTGGGTCACAGTGAGTGAGTGGTGAGTGCATGTGAAAGCCTAGAGCATTACCGTCCACTACTGTAGCCGCCAACATGGTACACTCAGGCTACACAAGACAACATGGGATTAAAACATGCACAAGAAAAACATGATGCAATCAAGAGATGAAGTAAACACGAGATGTACGGGGCTGCTGCCAGAGTAAAATGGCATACTCTATTATAGCAAACATCTTTTTTATAAGTAGGAAGAGTACTTTCTAAAACAATGATTAAAAAGTATAGTACAGTAAATACATTAAGCAGTACATAATTGTTATCATTAGCAAGTATTATGTACTATGAGTAATTGTATGCGCTATACTTTGATAAGACTTATAATGCAGTATGTTTGTTCACACCAGCAATGCCACAAACTTGTGAGTAATACATGGTGCTTGGATGTTTCTATGGCTATGACATCACTAGGTGATGATAATTTTTCAGTTCCACTATAACCTTATGGGACCACAGTTGTACACATAGTCTGCTGTTGACAGAAACATTGTTATGTGGAGCGTGACTGTCCTCATCATCAATTAATTTCTATTTTTATTCTGTTAACCTTTTTTGTTCACATATGTTCGGCAACTTGATCTGCACTTTTCGCTCCTCAGGAGTTGCAGGAGTAACAAACTGCACCACCCACTGTGGGCGACTCCATGCCATTACCGCATGCAGTCTTAACAATTTTTTCACAATAGGACCAAGGCACTATTAGAAAATCACTACATGAATCATGGGGAGTTCAAAAGAGTAATGTAATTCAAAAGGAAATGCAGTTCAAAGTGATCGTTCATTTTCTTAATAAGCAGGCAGCTTGTAGAAGGCAAGCTGAAGTTTCTGCAGGCCTCAGTCTTCACATGGTCTATCCAGTTACCACAGATGCAAGAAAGTTGAAAGCCTGTTGAACTTTCCCTGCTGCCTGCTCTGCTACCCTCTTGCTGAGCAAGGAGGGGGAATATAGCCTCTAGAGTGTTATACCAAGAGATACTAAGTGATTACTTCAATCTGGATGCCTAGAAAGCAGCATTATCATAGCTGATTTTTCAGGATCTTCTTTGCTTAGGTAATACAACCATATCTGGCCTCTACATTCTTTTAGCACGTGGACTGTTCTCAATTCCTCAAAGCAAAGTGACATAGAGGGTGCTTGTTCAAGTTGAGGAGCTGCCAACACCACATCTGATGCCAACTGTCCTTCATGAAGTTCCCTGGCACCTATCAGGAACATAGAAAGCTTGCTTCCATGCCACAGACTCTGTGTTTGGTTTTTGAAAGGAATTTTGCCTGGATCCTTGGGGCTCTAACACAACATACACTGGCCTGTCCCAGATAACAAGAAGCAGATTTCTACCCTGCCTGCAACACGGCGGTAATGTGCCTCTAAGGATCCCATGAAGGAAGCCCTTAGAATACAAAATAGTCAAACTTCATGAAAAATACACCATGCAATAACACCATTTACAACCTCATACTTTCAACAGGAAACAGAAAACAAGGTTATGCAGAATGATTGCCTACAGGAGGACCATCAACTTCAGTACTTCCTTTTAAAGGGTTGGTAGAGTTGCCTGTAGGACTGAAATGGAAAGTAGCTCATGTAATTCACCCTTTAAAGATTGTTCATCTTGTTGGAAGATACTAAGTTGAAGGGCAGTTTATGTAAACACTGACGTTATTAGGATCCATGTTGTATTTATGTATATTTCAAATGCATATAAAACAATACATTCTCTAGTTTTAAGATATGATTGCTGTTTAATTTACTAATTCCAGTGAATTTTAAGGAGAGTCAAGCTGGGATGTTAATTACATAATATGTGCCCCTTCTCTCAAAATTATTTACCCCAAATCTCAGTTATAAATAGAAAAAGCATATCCTTAGGAATGGAAAGTCAAAGCATGAGATGTTGTTACACTTGTTTTCCCAATAAAACATTTAACAAATATTAGTAGAGGTGGACACAAAAAGAAAGAATACATTCAGAGGACTGTGCCTAACATTTGTCCATTGATTTATGGCTTGAATAATATAGAGCTGACATCATTAAGTAGTTTGATTTCCTTTTCTTGTCGTTATGTTCAATATCTATCATCTTTTATTAATTCAACTGATGTTTCTTTCTCAGAATTTCCAAGACTTTGAATTAAACAACATTACATTTATTGAGAACCCACTGTGTGAAGGCACAGTACTTGGCATTTAAGTAATGTGGTCTTCTTAATCCTTACAACAATCAGCTCAAGTATGAGCTTCATATGTATAGATGAGGAAGGTAAGGGTAAATGAAAGCAGTGCACCCAAAGTGTTGTTACTTTATGTATAAGATATTGCATATAGTTTTGCCCAACTGTAGATCCTGGGGCTTTTCTTCAATCTACGCTACTACCATGAAAGAAGTTATGTAATGAACAATATATGGACTTTGAGAAATATGTCACTGATTGCAACCAATAGACAGAGTATGAATCTAGCAATTGTGCCTGCATAAGTTCTCAGGCAATTGTTTCTTTGTAAGAGAAAATGTTCTCAAGCTTTCCTGGTGATAAAGACCAACATTTTATTTGAGAAGATTTCTCAATTTTCCAGAATCTACAAAATGAGAAACCAAATATGATTTCAAGACTGACCTAAGCTTTTACTATCTTTGACTTCTATCACTACACTTAAAGTTAGCAATTGCTGTCACTCATTTCTACTGACTAACAGACAAGCTGTCTTCACATTGAAAAGATTGACCTGCAATAAAGGTGGGTGACTGTTATCAACTAGAATTACTGCAGCATTTATGCAAAAGTGTGTATTGAGTTGAAGTAGGTTTTTCGATCCTGGTCCTATATATTTTTAAGTTACTTGAAATACCATGTGGATTGATCTTAGGAGCAAGCCAAAATTTTTGGACTGAATAATATTTACAATAACTATCAATAAACTAGAAGTCTAATCTCTATGATATTATCCTTTGCTTAAATAATGTTCTAAATATAGATAACTAAAAAAAAATCTATAAAGAAATTACATTAGTTATATGGAGCACAATAGGTCTATATTGTAGTGACATTTAATAAAGCCACAACACTTTTATTCACAACTCACCTTCCAACTGTTAACACAAATTTTAAGCAATTTACAAATAGGTTAGCCCAATTATGCAATAGAACACTCTTTAAATCAGTAGGACAAGAAATGGCACAAGGCTGACATTAACCTGGTGGGCCCTTCAGTCCCAGGTTTAATTTGATAACAAATTAAAAGATTGTTCAGTGAACTAATTTCTATCAAATGTTAAATTGTCTAAGTTGAGGGCCACCTAAAAGAAATGTCATAACTTTTCTAGTAATTCATAATTCTACATGTTTATGCCTTCATGTATTAATATATACACATTTCTACATTACATCCTTCAGGGAACATGAGAGGTTAATGAAAGTAAGGCAGAGTGAACTTATGTGTTCTTTTTTTCTGATTCAGCTGTTGATTTGAACCATTTATGGATGAGCTGGAAAGGAAAAAGAAGTTAAAAAAAAAATGCACCACAAAAGAATGCTAAATGCTTAGAACTGTGAAAGGGATACTAAGTGGATAATTTATGATTATATAGGGATGCATACTTGACAGCATGACGTAGACTGTATATTATAGTGTTACCAAGGAAAATTGTGGAAAAGCTTAGGAGAATTTTTTTATAGAAAGCAAAGACCTGAGGTTTAAGTTGACATTTCAATTCTTATGATTATTCATTGAAGATAGTTTAGTTCCCTAGAGTTGACTTATTTCCCCAATCTTTCCCTGCTTACACTTATTTCCTTTCCTGACTTTAGTTCCATAATTCATAAATCTGACTCTAGACTTCTATGGGTCAAGCGCAAGTTGTCATCTTGTTGGACATCTTTACTCAGTATACGATTCACATCTCCAAATTCAGCCTGTCCAAGATGGAGATCAGGAAGGGTATAAAAGAACACTGGTATTCTTATGGGCTTAACCACAGCAAAGTAATTGTTCACACAAACTTTCTATCATGACCACTAGTCCGATTCGATTCCTGTGTTCCTTAGCTCAAATATTGTTAATTGAATACAATTTTCTCTTAAGTTAACAAAGTTGAAAACATGGGGATCAAATTTAATACTTTCCTCTCCCTTATTCCTCACAACCACTCCATGTTCGGGTCCTGTCATTAGTATCTCTGATACTTGTCTAAATTCCACCTTGTTTTCTTTCCTACCAGCTTTTAGTGGTATTCTTACCAGCCTCATCTGAATTACTACCAGGACCACCTTTCTATTTGTTCTTGTCTGGATTACCAAAACACCATACTGCCTCTGGATTTTGCTTGTCTGTTTTTTTCTAAAAATCAGTCTAAGCATATTACCAACTTTCTCCTAGATCTTTTTATGTTTTCCCTTTATCTCTGGCATTAAAGTCCGTCATCCTTTATAATATGGCTCTGGTCTAGCTTTCCAGTCTCATCTGGCATCTCCCACCTTATACTTGTCATATAGGTATATATATATAATAATATATTTATATTATTTTCATAATTTTCATTCTTAGCCTCTTATTATCTTTAATCTCATTTTACTTATAATTGCAACCATCCTTCCCCTACCTAGCATTCCCAATTCTTCTTGTTTTGCTCTGCATTTCAAAAAATTCTTTTTAATCCTTATCTGAGGATACATTTATTGACTTTTAGAGAAAGAATGGCAGGGGAAGAGAGAGAGAGACAGAGAAAAAAAACCCAAACATCTGTTTGAGAGAGAAATGTGCTTTGACTAGGGATCAAACCTATAACCTAGGTACATGCCCTGACTGGGAACTGGACCTGCAATCTTTTGCTGCATGGGATGATGCTCTAACCAACTGAACCACCCAGCCAGTACTGTTCCACATTTTTCTTCCTACATTGTTTGTCACCTTCTTACATATGAATAATTTACTTATTTACTATTTACTGGTACTTTTTATCTGCTATCATGGTCACACTAGTACAAGCTTTTTTTTTTTTTTTTTTTATCTTAAAGAACATAGTTATTTTATGATTAAAATAATTTCCAAAATGTAGTGTTTAGTAAATATTTGTTGAATAAATGAAGAAATTTCTTGAATTGCATTGTTCCTTAGTCTTCTGTTTCCAAGGCACCTTTATCCCTTGCCAAATTACCCATCCTTTACTTAGAAAAATCTCATCTATCCTTAACATCACAGATCTAATATTGCCTTCTTTTAGAGACTTAAAAAAAAAAATGTTAAGTGCAATTAATGAATACTCATTTCATGCCTCCAGACCACTTAACCCAATTTAACTTGGGTTACAATTTGCTATATTGTCAAACTGAGAGCAGTCTATCTTTCCATCTGTCTTGTCATGCACATACAGTGAGATTCATACATGCTCATTACATTGTTTAAACTTATTGGTAATTGGGACATAAACTAAAAAAACAAATAAATAAAACTAGGGTTTACCAAGTGGAATTATAGTAAGGCTACTATTTTAGTTGAGAAACAGCAGGGACAAAAGGAAACATAGTGTGATTTCCCAAACCTTTATTGATTCTTGAGAAAGAAAGAACTAGAAAAGATGAAATAATCTGTATTAAATCAATAACAGAAACTTTGGAGACTCAGTATCATCTAATACTTTTAGAACAGCTGGCATTAATTTTGGATATACTGTACTATAGATGATGAATGCCATCCATGAAAATAAGATGTCTAGAGCATTACAATAGTCCTTATTTGTTTTGCAACTCCTTTTATCTATCATAGCTTAGTTTAAGAGATCTAACAGAATCCCAGCAGTGGAATTTGCTTTGGGCCACTAGTGAATTCTCTGTGTTCTAAGACCCTACATGGTATGTCAAATGTTAATTAGACAGTGAAATAAACCAGGGTTGGCATTAGAAAATAGACAAGCATTGATTTTCTTTTCACCTTTTATTTATTAAAATGCTGTAGAGGAAACAGATAAACTTTCTTGGCTTAATATTTATGACCAATTTCCTTCTTTTAACTGGGAAAAGCAAGTGCCCTCAAAGGTAAATCAAAAACCTGTTTTTAGTTATCCTTTGGGTAAACAGCTTTTTCCCAGCTCTAATAGGCTCCTCACAACAATGCCATTTGGTAGTTTGGGGTTTTTTTCTCATAGGTTATATCTTGATAGAAATAGTGCCATTAAAGAAAAAAAAGCACCAAGAATTGTAAAAGATGAGAAAAACCCAGACTACTAAAGTAATACAAACACACTTTGCATAAAGCATACCTAGCATTAAGCCTCAACATTTGCTGAACTTATAGTTATGATAAGAAAACAAACAAACAAAAAACTTAAGAGGTTTTTGTTTCTTTGTTTCTTTTGTTTTTATTTGTGGTGAAAGTAAATGGGGTTAAGATTAGTATTGGGAAAGACCAAACATTTTTGCAACTCCTAAGGATTAATGTAATAGGAGTCACCATTCAAGTCATGTCTTTGAGAAGAAATGATGAGAAATCTCATTCATGTGCTTTGTGAAAAGCATAAAACAAGACAATACAATTCTAGCTAAGTAACAACATATGCATATGTTATTTTATTTTTCCCAATGTTTCTACATCAAGTGATAATTTTTATTAGAAATAAAATTTCTTAAAGCAAGATAAATAAACAAGCTCAAAACCTTACAACATACAGAACTTGAGAAGCCATAAGTCAAATGGGTATTTAATTCAAATTTCCATGCAGTGTGACATTTATTCTCTTTCAAATAAAACATTAAAATGCAACGACCTTACTAACCTTTGGCAACTTACTTATAAAGACCACTGCAATTTACTTATAAAGACCATGTTCTGCATTTCTGGTTTCTAGATTATAATGCCCTTGGCAGCAGAGTCCAGAGAATTACACTGTTTACTATCCCTTACCTTTTCAATGCAATGTCTTCTGAAACCACTTCTTATAACATGTACCAACCCAAGACACCACGCTTGTTTAAGGCTAATTTCGTTGAGCTTCCAAAAAGGAGTTGCTACTGACTACTTTCATTAGGAAACTATTGACTCTTCTCCAGGGAAGCATCTTGAGAAGGAATTCACTAAATATGCCCATAGTTCATCTTTTGAATGTCAAGGAGCAATAGGCATGCTGAAGGATATGGTTTATTTAATCCCAAATTAAAATTTTTTAGGGTATACTACCTAAAGTAAATCAATATGTTTAGAAGAACTGCTGCTTTCTAAGTGTTTGGCACCCATGTAGTTGAGGCCTAAATTAAGCAAACCCACATACACAAGTGCAGACATAATGGTCTACATGATACTTCTGATGTTATATGTAATATCCAGTCCTCCCTCTCTAATCACATGCACAAAAGCAATTTTCAAACAGGAAAAATTTGCTTTATCAGGAATCATTGATTCCAAAAAGATTGAACAGTCCTTCCTCTAACTTTTTTTTTTCTTCCTCTTACTTTTTTAAGTCCACAAAATTGAAAAATATTCAAAAACATTTCATGTGATTAAACATCCTAATTTTCCATTTTCAGCCTTGTTTAGGTAAAATATTTTAATACATTTTATTAAAAATTAGTATTCATTCCATAATCAAAAATAGATCCAAGGACTTTTCCAATAAAAATAGATGTAAGACCCAGCACTTAAAACCCAGCTGAACTAGGGTGTTGATGGTAACTTGTGAATATAGGGGAGAATTTCTTCTGCTTCTGCCTCTAAGCAAAGTACCCAAAAAATCATTCTATAGTGCTCAAGACAATGTAAATATAACACCTGGATGTAATATGGATTATATTATAGTTTAGTGTAAGAGATGGAAACAGACTCTAGACTATCAGGAAAGTATACTAACACACAAGGAGGAAGTACCAAAAAATAAAAAAAGTACCAGGATTCTGCCAACACTTTAAAAGGCAATTTCTGCAAAATTCAACCATTTCCTACAGCATCCTCTGTTACCCACAGGGTGCATGCCATGCTATTTAGTCTTGCCCTGTCATCGTTGCCTCTTTCCAGTTCTTCTTACTTTGACTTGAAACTCTTATAACACAACTAGCCCTGATGTCTTCTGAAATCACAAATGAACACATGCCACAATACTAGTATCATGGCCCTGAATGCCTTATATCTACACGACCTTACACTAGCTTCCCATCCTTACTTCCTATTACTCTCTCTCTTCTCATCTCTGTTCCAGCCACTCCAGTTTTTCAGTGTTCCTCTAACACTGGCCAAACAGCTCCCTGTGGGTCTGTCAACAGGGACATTCTCTGTCCACTCAGTTCTCCCAATTCACCCAGGATTCCTCTCTGCTGTCACATCCCCAACGAAGCCTTTCCTGACTATTCTCTGTCTCTGTACTTACAACTTCATTCTTCTCCTTGGCCTTTCTCTTTACCTGATATTAGGAAGATGTTGATTCATTAATATAATTTTTTTCTAATTCCTATCATATGTCCTCAAAGTGTTTGCTTCACTACTATATCCTCAGGATTATCACAGTGACTGGCACACAGTAGGTGCTTAAACATGATTAATTAATAAATGATGATACCTCCAGTTCATGGGAATAAATTACTTTACTGTTAGACTCTGGGATAGAGAATGAAAGACATTGACTTATTTTACAAAAGTGGGGGTTGACAGTGCGGAGCAGATAGAGTTGATTCGACTGAGTTCCTGGCTGGGCTATGGAGCAGGTAGATGAACTAAATGAAAAGGGCAATAAGGTCCTGAGTGCTGGCAACAGCAATGATGCGTTACAGTGCTACTCTGAAGCAATTAAGTCAGATCCCCAGAACCACATGCTCTACAGCAATCACTCAGCAGCCTTCACCAAGAAAGGGGACTACCAGAGGGCCTAGGAGTATGGTTGCAAAATTGTTACAACAGTTTTTGCAACAGTCAGACTTAAAGCCTGACTGGGGCAAGGGCTATTCTCGAAAAGCAGCAGCTCTTGAGCTCTTAAACCAATCTGAAGAAGCCAAGTGAACCTATGAGGAGGGTTTAAAACTTGAAGCAAATAATCTTCAGCTCAAAGAGGGTTTGTAGGATATGAAGTCCCGGTTGGCAGAAAGGAAATTCATGAACCCTTTCAACATGCCCAATCTGTACCAGAAGTTGGAAAATGATCCCAGGACAAAGGCACTGCTCAGTGACCCTTCCTACCGGGCATTGATAGAGCAACTACGAAA
Organism: Noctilio leporinus; assembly: GCA_004026585.1. NCBI lineage: Eukaryota > Metazoa > Chordata > Mammalia > Chiroptera > Noctilionidae > Noctilio > Noctilio leporinus. Next base: position 50,135 of record PVIW01001611.1, on the reverse strand, counting down.
TAAGCCACCTGATCTGGGTACGAAACTACAAGATCCCCAGATCGTGATTACTCTTAGTGTCCTCCTGAGATTTAATCTGGGAGATATGGATGAGGAGGAGGAAGTTGCAACACCTCCACCACCACATCCTCCCAAAAAGGAGACAGAGCCAAAAATAATGGAAGAGGATCTTCCAGAAATTAAGAAGCAGGCACTGAAATAAAAAAGCTGAAAAATGAAGCCTATAAGAAGAAAGACTTTGACACAGCCTTGAAGCACAGAGCCAAGGAACTGGACCCCACCAACACAACTTACATGACCAATCAAGTAGCTTTGTACTTCGACTATGAAGGGAGCTTTGAGAGAAGGCCATTGAAGTTGGGTGACAAACCGGGAAGACTATCGACAGATTGCCAGAGCTTATGCTCAGATTGGCAATTCCTACTTCAAAGAAGAAAAATACAAGGATGGCATCCATTTCTACAACAAGTCTCTGGCAGAACACCAAACACCAGATGTGCTCAAGAAATGCCAATAGGCAGAGAAAATCTTGAAGGAGCAAGAGCAGCTGGCATATATAAACCCTGACCTGGCTTTGGAGGATAAGAACAAAGGCAATGAATGCTTCCACAAAGGACGCTATCCTCAAGCCATGAAGCATTATACAGAAGGCATCAAAGAGAACCCAAGAGATGCCAAGTTGTACAGCAATTGAGCTGCCTACTACACCAAACTCCTGGAGTTGCAGCTGGCACTCAAGGACAGTGAAGAATGCATCCAGCTAAAGCCCATCTTCATCAAGGGTTACACAAGGAAAGCAGCTGCCCTGGAATCGATGAAGGACTACACAAAAGCTATGGATGTCTACCAGAAGGCGCTAGAGCTGAACTCCAACTGTAAGGAGGTAGCAGACAGTTACCAGTGCTGTATGATGGCCCAGTACAACCAACACAACAGCCCGGAGGATGTGAATCAATGGGCCATGGTTGACCCTGAGGTGAAGCAGATCATGAGTAACCCAGCCATGCAGCTTAGCCTAGAACAGATGCAGAAGGACCCTCAGGCACTCAGTGAATACTTAAAGAATCCTGTCATAGAACAGAAGATCCAGAAGCTGATGGATGTGGGTCTGATTGCAATTCGGTGATGACTTGCTCATCATTCCCCCTTCCTACACCCTCGTGTGGAAAGATGAGCTGAGAACACGGCAAGTAGCACGGAGCCAGAAGGGAGAGAAGGGGAAAAAGCAGACCTGTGTGGAAGATACAGAGACTTGTACCCACGTTACTCTACAGCCCCTGCCTCTGGGACCTTTCAGCACATGCATGGTCTCTTCTGCTGTCCTCGAGTTCCTTGTCTCTGTCCCCCGTCCCCAGTCACTGTCTCAGCTGCTCTCCCATAGTTGGTTATTTTTAATTTGGGGCAGTGGGCTTGTGGAGAGGGGAGGGTGTCCTTCCCAACTTCAGGTCCCAACTGTCCTCACATTGTTCACTCCACGTCCCCTTCTCCAATAAAACAAACCAGTCTGGTGTGGTTATTTAAAAAAAAAAAAAAAAAAAAAGTGGAAAAAGGGTGAAATACTTCCTTTACCTCTATTTTAGTTGTTGAATTATGTTAGGCTTTATATTAGAAGGCAAGAGTAATAAGCACATTCCTCCATTTTGGTTTGTGAAGCAATTCTAAATATAATAGAGTTGTTTTCATGACAATTTCTAATTGAATCTCCATAAATGAGACCTACATTCTTGTTGGCCTCCCACAGTCATCTTTCAGTTAATCTGAAAGAGTCTGTTTTAGCCTTTCAATTATATCCCAACACAAAATAGGAAAGTGTGTACTCTGTCTTGAAGAAATGAGGAAGGGGATATCAAAGCAACATCCCTCAAAACATTGATGTAAATAAATTAGGAAAATGACCCAAGAAACAAAGGAAAATCATATTTTAACACAGACCTGCTCCAACATTTGCAGGACTCAGGACAAGGGTACAAATGAATACCATATGTCTAAATACTTCAAGGTTATTAATCAAGCTAACAAACTATTAAATAAAATGTTTGTTATCATCTGATCTTGATAAATATACTTCCCAGGGATTTATTATGTGGCTAAGTTCTAAATTATAATTATTTAAGTGCTTTAAGTTCCATAGTGAGTTCCTTGGGGCGTGAGAAGAGCTAAAGCATTCTTTCCACCCCCAGATCCCTTAGTTTCCATAAGTGGCCTAATGGGCACCTACATGGCCATGACTATTCTCTTGCAGAACCTCTGTCTACACCCCCTTACAGACAGTTGTCCCTGGGCCACTCGTTGGACCTACGGATTTACACAGTGACAACAAGGTTTGCCCTCCAGAGGATGGACTGAGGGAATTGGTAGGTTGTGGCCCTGGAATTGAGCTGGAGCCATTTAGACAGAGAATTTTAGTCTATGGGCACTCACAGTGTAAGAGGTGGGTGAGGAGAGGCATAGCTGGACCAGTACGGGCTCTCTGGAGTGCAAGGCCCACAGCAGCAAGCCATCTACTCCAGGCCTAAGTGTCATAGGGTCCTGTGTCATTCATAATCTTTCTATCCCGGAGTTAAAGAAGAAAGACAAAACTGTGTGAAAATCAAGCACAGTACATGGGTCATGTAATGTGTACATAAAGTTTAGGAAATAAATCACACTGTTAATTCTCATGAAGCAATTGTCGTGAAGTTAAGTTACAATAATATAATAAGTTGAATTATAATACTGAATAGTTAAATCAACACTTCAAACATTAAGTGGCAGAACTGAAATGAAAACACATAGACTGGAGTAACACACTCTGAAAATACTTAGAGACTGGGAGTGGACTTTTTGTCATATTGTCTTCCCTTCATGTATTTTGCCTAGTAGCGTATCACATAGTTGATTCTTAATAAATGTTTGGGTAATAAGTAGATGAACAAATAGAGAATTTAATAAGAAAAAAGGTGAGAGAAGATGGCAAACATAGTGTATTTCAGGGTTTTGAATCAACATAAAAATGAATTAGAATTGGTTATTAATAACATAATTGAAGAAACTATTTCAAAACTGAAGATAAAATTAGCAAAAAGAAACCATTATCAAAGTGCTTTCTCTCAAGTTTCTTTAATTTTATAGAAAAATAAATTTTCTACTCTTCCAAAGAGGGTGAGAAAACAATGAATTACCTTGAAAGAAACCCATTACCCATTACCAAAAATTATGTAGAGGGTCTTTCTGCAACAAAAAATTATAGAACAATAGTAGAAATGAAAGTATTGTTATAAATACATAAATACAACACACTCATCTGAAATTCAGGTATAAAATAAGAGATCTTACTACCTAATATATTTTATTTATTTTATTATTTATAATATAAATTATAATATATTTCTTATAAAAAATTAAAATAAAGGAAATAAAAATAAAAGATGTTTGATTGATTCATTTATTTTCACTAGTGTCTTTGTGTATCTTTTAAAAATTTTTTCTTTGAGATATAGATACATCTCATATATCTTTGCACACACACATATATACACACATAAACACCCACATAAACATACTTTTCACTGTGAAATATGTTTGTTCTATGTCTTGTATTGTTGAGTTATAAGATGACTCATAGTTTCTATTTTAAAAAGAAGGTTATCTGGTATTGGAGACTAAAAAGAAATAGATTATATTTAAATATTAAAATCATTCCCATGATTTTTGTGAAAAATTAGATATGCCAGTGTATCACTATTTATGTTGGTTTAAAACAGAGTAAGTTTGAAAACCAGCAATTGGTTTTTTCACCTTTAAAAAATAATGTTTTTATATTTTTATTACAACTAGATTATGTATATATCATTCTGAATCAAATTGCCATCTTTTGACATCAGATTAAATTTAACAGGAAATAAGCATAGTTTGAAATTACGTAGGATTTTCTTTATTTTCAAATTATTTTTAAGATTCAGTAAGATTACTGTCCACCATACACCATGCAAACTTTTAATAGTTTACTGTTAAAAATCCAAATTTGATCATTTATGATGTAAGCATTTCTCTTGAAAATATAATTTCAGATCTTACAAATCTAGGGGAGTGTCAGCCTAGCCCAAGGGTGTCACCATTGTTCTTAGACAACTGTTTTGGTTTACCTGTCTTTTGTCTGGTGTTTTCAGCTAATATCATCCTTTACCCAAATGCCTTCATTTGAAGAATTATTTAACATGAGACACAATCTGTATAAGCAAATAATTATTCAGGGAACAGAATAAATTGTTTGATTATAATTTGGGATGTAGTAGCACTGAGGGAAAAAGAAAGCAAAACGCTATGACAAAAAGAGCAGGTAAGGAGGCTTTATCGTGGGGGAAGGTTGTACTTAATATTTTTATTTTAAAATCACACTTTTCAACTTTCTGCTTAATAATGACTTATAGCCAATTACTTCCCATCAACACTGATAAAAAGAGCTGTCCAACCATTCAACATTCGCTTTACTAATTGAATGATCAATTATTCAAATAAATGTCTCCTTATCATGCTCCAAGAAAATGGTCGTTGTTCCTTCCCTAGCTATAACACAGTGTGGAACAGTAAAGAGACCACATCCTGATAGAACTCTAAATTATTAAGAGAAAAAGTCCTCTAATTGGACTAAGGCTTATTTATAGCAACTAGAAACTGCTTTGGCATCTCGGATTCTGACATTTTCTGAGACTGCTAACCTCACCTTCTCACAGTCTATTTTGTTGGTTCATTGCCAAGTATCACTGTGTTCCTAAGAACACACACTTTGTTAGGTAATGGGTTTTAATGATTAGTCTAAATGTACCTCTTCCTTGCCAGCAAAGGAAGATCTCTCCCTACGTTATCTTGGTCCCGAGAGTCATTGGTGGGGAGTGAGGGTCGGAGCAATGGCAGGGGAATTCTCAGCCGACAGATGGCAAATGTGTTCTTCATTCTCGCCCTACATTTAGATGGATTAATAGTAGCTGAAGGTCATTCTGTGGATGTGCTCTTTTAAAGGCAAAAGAACTTTTAAAAGACTCAGACTGCATGTGAAAGCAGCTACTACCGACAGGGTTCATGGTATTCAGGACTCCCCGCTAAGTGACTAGTTTTAAATACATATACACCCAAGCAAGAAGGGCTCACACTACAGGACAGAGTTTCCTCTCACAATTATTTTCTCACAGAGTTTGAACACAGCAGTGTCTTGAATAATTTTTACTCCTATCTTAACTTACATGGAAATCTATATTCTTTTCTTTCACTGCTTTTGCCTGTGTCTAAAAGCCAGCAAGTTAACAGAAACTCAAGCTCAGTAGCATATGTAGCAAGTGGCCTAACTTTCATTGTCAGGTCATGTTCTGCCCCAGACTAAGAACCCTTGAATGGCATGAAATGTACAGTTTTGAGAATTGATATCCGTTAGCAACTAAATTGTCCAAATAAAAAGTATATGGTAAATGAAAAGTAACCTATTTCCAGAATAGAAACTAAAAATAAGATTCTCAATAGAAATATAACTAGTGAATGGGAGGAAAATTTAATAAACTGGGCAGAATTTTATCTCCAATCAGGCTAGATCGAAGTGCATACTGATAAAAAGCCTAACTAACTGTAACAATTTTTGGTATCCTAAGACTATTACAACTGATGACCATTTCAGAAGCTAAAAAAATGTCTAGTATAGTACATGTACAATTAAATAGGGCTTATGTAGATAGCAATTAGTAACAGCTTCCTGTAGAGAGAGTATGAGGAATCACTAGAATATGAACATCATAGATTTGGAGATTTTGTTTTAGTATCTGACAGTGCCTGGCACATTATAGGTCTCACATAAATGTGAATGAATGAATGGCTCCATGTAGCCATGACTATCTCAAACTGCACCTAATTGTGCTTTCACAAGAAATATGAGAGGAAGCCTGAGATTTTGAAATTGTAATTAAGTTAAAACTACAACTCTTAAAATTTTACATTTGTGACTTCCTATGACTACAAAGCAAAATAATTTAGAGTTATTTAAGATTACTTAAAAGTAGTTAACTTACTGAATTTGTGTAATGTTTCTAGATAAAACACAAAATATTTTTTTTAGAAAAATATTTTGGTAAAACTTAGAAAATTAACCCATATTTTACTAGTAATTTGTCTGAAGACTTAACCCAATTGGCTGCCTGAGAATGTTCTTGGTTTGAAAATTTACAATTATTACTTGTTTTTAAAGTAGGAATTAAATATTGAGGATAGTTTATTGGTTCTGATACACATAATTTAAAAACTATCTGTGAATAGGGGATAAAGGATAACCAAGGAGTAGAGAGACAAATAAAGAAACAGTCTGATCAATAATAAATAGGATACTAAGAAACACCCCAGAGACTACATGCCTCCAAGTTCACTTAAGTCTTAACGTACTTTACATTTCAAATCATATCTCACGGAACAAGTGATAGGATTACACTGCTAAATCCATAAGCATTGATTTTTGTCTCAGTCACAGATGCATGCTGTGCACTATTGGAAAATTTGCTCAAATAGCTTTATGCCACACAGTGACTACCATGTAGCAAGCGTTATTTGTATAAACTTGCTGAAATCTTTAATAAGCATTTATCAAAGCTTTTGAAAATATAAACATTATGTTATGCAAACTCCTTTCCGAGTGTGTTCATGGATCTTTCCTATTTCAACCAGTTTTTCACTATTGCAGCGGTCTTCCAATTCCCCAAGCAGAGTATACTGCTTCCTAAAAATCACAGCACATGTGTGTGAGCTTTCAAAGTGTTTTTAGGAAGTATCCCCAGTGGACTCCAGAGAGCTTGCCTTCCGGTCAGAGAAAGAAGCAGCACTCAAACAGGCTATTATTTTCACTGATAGGGTGACCCCATCCCTTGCGGAATTTGGGATTTAGTTTCATATGATAGTAGATCATACTCAATAGCTATCAGAATAACAAGGACCTGGAACTTTGGAGGCAAGATAAGGAATCTGGGCAAGGGCATACGTAAGATAAGGTGGTGACAAGATGGCAGTTCTGTCATGTGGCTTTGTGAGTCCTGTCAGCTACTTCTGGAGAAGGTTGTGAGATTGGGACAATAGTTGTATAAGAGTCATGCAGACCTGTGGCTTGATGGTGTAAAATTTTTCAAAGTATTATTGCAGCATTTGTTGCATTTCTTACTTTTCTGCACTGCTCTTTGCTATTAGAAAACTTTCTAAAGCATCTTTTTTAAAGTTTCTGTTTTATAATTTCTCCTCATTCCTTACTTTATGTTCATACGCTCTTTGTTGTCTTATTAAGGCTCTTTGATGGAAACCAATCATATTTTGTCCCATTTTCTCAGGTTCTAGTTTTTGTTTTAGTTATATCCTCATATCTATATTTTTCTATGTATTTTAAGTATATCTTAAATACTATTTTGATTTTAATGCTTAAGATAATACAGAACACTTAAAATTATTTAAAAATAAAACCAAGGTTATCAATTTGCATTTATGTCTCATTAACATACTTAAATTTGGATAAATGTAAACAATATATAAAGAACACAAGTTTGCTAATTAAATTTGTTATATATTACTATTTTTCCTAGATCTAAGAACTTTATATTCCCCATGTGATTATCTTTAACATAACTTCTTAAAATCAGTCATTTACAAAACAAAAACAAGCAAACAAACCTTGTAACTAAGTCTCCAGAGTTGGTATGATGCTATTTTTCTCCTGTTTTCTTTTCATGTATGGCAAACAACTTCTTTTCATGGATATACTAGAGTAAACCACACTATTTCTTCAGAATTTTTTGAATGATCATCTCTAACTTTTATGATTGGGCGTTTAGTTTCAGATTTGCATATAGTTGTGCCCACTTTAATTAACTTAACCTCATTAAAGAAAGGATCTTTCTTCCAGGGAACCACATGATCAGTGAAATGTCAAAGCTCATATTTTGTTCAATTTTACCATACCAATGTAAAACCTGCATTTAATAATTATGTATGCCACTTACACTAGAGAGGATATTACTCCATATACATAAGAAAACAAGATTCTTAGCATTTCAAATTTTAAAAATTCTAACACCCAATATAGCATTGCTATTTATATATATACTATATGAGTTCTTAATAAGCTTTTTATTTTAGAATCATGTTTAAAAATTTTTTACTACATTACTCTCAAACAACAAGAAACAACTTGAACCTCTTACAATCATGGAATGAGATGTGTGCTTTGCTTCTGAGAATGCACACTCATAATTATTGAATGCCATAGTGCTTCTAAGAGAGCCACTTTGAAGAGTTTCATCATGGAGCTGGTCATGTTGATTGTATATTTCTGTGAAATAATTCATGAATTCATGCTAAATGACTTGAAGTTCACAGTAGATCTACAGTGAAAGAAAAATATGTGTATGTGTGTGGGTGCCATGATGCTAGAATAAAATGGAAGTAAAAGGAGTGACTATTCTTATTCTTTTATTCTCTTATTTTATCTTTTCAGATAGATGCCTTTTCATTCTTTGCTGAAAAAAACAACACACATCTCCCACCACCACCACCACCACCACCACCATATATCCATCTGTGAGACAGTAGTAACCTTGATTAGAATTAACTTTAACAAGAAATAATTTAAAAAATTTTAAATGTGTTTAAAGCTTAAATATTAGAAGGCCAAATTATATTGCACACCTTATTTATTTGATACAAACATTCTGTTTTACTGTCAATAGCGGAGATTTGGAAATGTCACACAAAATATTATATATGGAAAAGTCACCTCTTAACTAGGATTTTGCTTTCTGTAGTTTGTTAACAGTGGTTTAAAAATATTAAATAAAAAATTTAGAAATAAACAATTCATAAATTTTAAATTGTGTGCCATTCTGAGTAGTGTGATAAAACCTTTTATGTTTCCTATTTGTCCTTTTCTGAGGTTAACATCCTTTTGGTCAGCATATCCACTGTCCCTTAGTCACTTAGTAATTGTCTCCTTCATCAGATCAACTATCCCCATACTACAGTGCTTGTATTCAAGTCACCTTTATTTTCCTTAATAATGGCCTCAAAGCACAAGAGTAGGGAGGCTGGTAATTCAATGAAGATATGACAAAGAAGATGTAAAGTGTTTTGTTTGTTTGTTTTTTAAGTGAAAAAGTGAATGTTCTTGATTTAAGGAAAGAAAATTCTATGCTGAGATTCTAAGATCAACCTTAAGAATGAATCTTCTATCTGTGAAATCGAATCTGTGAAACTGGAGAAGGAAAAAGAAATTAATGGTCGTTTTCTAAGAGTTGGGGAGAGAGAGGGAATGCATTTGTGTAACTTTTATACAGTATATGCATTGCTATAATTGTTCTACATTTTAATTAATTATTGTTAATCTCTTAACTGTGCCTACTTAATAAATTAAACTGTATTACAGGGAATGCACGTATGGGAAAAACACAGTATATACAGGGTTTGGTACTATATAAGGTTTCACTGGGGGTCTTGGAATGTATCCCCAGGGAATAAGGAATACCGTGCACTCACCAGCTACTTAACTAACAATATGCCTAAATATTAAGAAAAAGCTGCTAAAATTTAAAATAGAAAGTATAGATTTATAAAGTTATTAGGATTGTCAGACAGTGGGGCTCCTCATAGTGGTAAGATATCAGTGTAATGGTGACTGGCTGGCTATTGACCATAACATTCCTGGGTTGTAGATATGAGTGTGAGTGTGTGTGTGTGTGTGTGTGTGTGTGTGGCTGCTGCTCACTATCAGCATGTTGCTAGAAGGAAAGAGCAACTCCCAAAATCTAGGATACTAAAGTTGCCTATTTCAAAGTCTGCTGTCAGCACCTGGCAAATGCAGATCCTTTTTACCAGCATCACCATCCCAGACCCGCAGGAATGTATCCAGGTTTTGTGGGGCCTTAAGCTTAAATAATTTCAGAGGCTTCACTAAGAAAAGTTTCCAAAATCACGTATATTAATTAATTAAAAATTTTTTTTTAAGATTTTATTATTTTGAGAGAGAGAAGGAAAGGGAGAGAGGCAGACAGGGAGAGAGACATCAATGTATGGTTGCCTTTCACCTGCCTGCAACTACAGACCTGGTTGGAGACCTGGCTTGCAACCTGGTTATGTGCCCTGGCTGGGAATTGAACCAGTGACCTTTGAGTTTGCAGGCCAGTGCCTTATCCATTGTGCCACCAGCCAGGGCTTACATAAATACATTTAAATACAAATTAAATATCTCATTTAAAATGAGAAAGAAAGTCATAACAAGTCAAAAATTGGAACAATGACAAATGCCATAAGCAGCACAAAATTCGGAAAAGTTACATTTTTTCTTCTTAAATAACTTCTTGTCACACTTCATAATCCTTTTTCCCTCCTCACATTTGTTTTGCCACCCACTCTGCTTGCCTTTCCATGTGACAAAGGTTTTGTAATGAATCTGACTTATCTCATTTCTCCAGGTTATAATAACATTCAGTAATTTCAAGCCTGCACTCCATTGTCTTGGTCTTTGAAACATTTGCCAAAGCTACTTGCTTTTGGCTGCTTCCTCTTCAGCACAGGTGCTGGATCCTACTTTTGACCACATGCAGCACTGATCCTGTCAGGACGCCTGTTAACAACGAATCACTCCTCTCCGATGACACCACCCCTAGCTTCTCTTTGTCAGAGCCTTGTTGTGTCTCCTGACTCCACTGCCATTTCTGGACTTTCCTTAAAACGAATTTGGATATGGAGTGGCGATCTGGAGCCTGAATATGTTTTACGTTTTTTTTTTGTTTGTTTGTTTGTTTGTTTTTAAGCAGAAAATCATAGGTGCTCACCGTGGGGGATGTTTGCTTAATATGAAGTGTACAAAGCTCTCGTTCGTAAACATGCTCTCCCAATTTGTGAATTGAAAGCATCTTTATTCCCTTTCAATCTTATAGTACTTTCTGGCCCACTATTTGGGATAAACTTCCCCACTGAAAGATAATAGACGTACATATTCTCTGAAGATATTTTTCTTTGAAGTCACGATCATCTTGCCTATTTTGATGACTTCTAGTACCCTGAGTGAGAGACAATTTAAAACTATCGTGTGTCATTTTGCATAAATCAATCTTCTGGGAGCAGATAATAGCTTAGCTTTTAATCATGCTTATTAATACATGAGCAAACTGGCACTCAAAAGGAATTTCTAAGGCATGGGTGGCCCGTCTCCTAATTTGGGTAAGTCCCAGACCGAAATCTACTGTGGGTTTGTGTCCTCCTTTGGCGATGAGATAAATAGCCTTGCCATCATTTGATTCTAAATTGATTCTCCTACTTAGCCACAGCTTTATCAATGCTTGGCTGAATGTAAAGCTGGAAGTGAGTGACTTCCTCAGGGTGCACTGCTTTTGATGGGTTAGCTGTCAAACGCTCCATTGTCCAAATTACACTGCTACTGTAGATTTCCTGCTAAGAAACAATTTACTGTAGCATTGGGCTATCAGTCTTGTGGACTGTGTTAGTTTTGGGTTATCAAAATCTGATTAACTTACTGCAGATACACAGCAGTTGCTACTTTTGCTTTCCCCAAATTTCCATTTACTGTATTATAAGCAGGACAACAGAGGTGCTATACAGAAAACATCTTAGAATAAAACAGTAAGCAATGCTGCCAAAGTTTGATGCACTATCAAAGCTGAAGATAAGCGTGAAAATAACGAATAAAAAGGGAAAAGAAGATGAAGAAACTAAATCATCAACACTTTCCCATATTTTTCTTCTTCCAACAAAGGACACATAAATCCTCTGCTATATATTTACTTTTAGTCAGACATATTTTACAAACTGATAAACAGTTATAAAGGATAAGCACTCCAAACTGTACATGCATAGATTTTCTTTTGTGTTGTTGTTAAATGCATAAAAATAGTAGGATGTTACAAACAAATCTCCTTTGGTGATTTAATGTTTTCTCTTTTTAAAAAACTATTCCCATAATAATCATTATCAAGATTTCTCTTTTCATATGGAAAGACTCAATTATCACTTTACTGATGCAATACAGCAACTTAATGATGAATCTGTTTACCTTTTCTAACTGCTTATTTATATAAATACCTAACAGCAGGAGCAAGAAGATTTCTGAGATAAAGAAAATACCAGACCGCTCACTCTTTATTCAAAATGAGGGAGCCAAGAGCTAGAATTAATATAATCATCACATTCAAGGTAGGACCAAACATCCGTTCTAATATTGCATTTGTAATAGATAATATTGACACCCGTATTTGCTAACTTAATTGAAGCACCATAAGTAGCTTTAATATAAGCTTGGTTTTTAATAAGTGAGTATGGACATTCTCATTACAATGGCAAATAATTGTACACATAACCTTTTCATCTTAATTCTCAATAAAAACCAGTGGTTTCCTCTTCACATTAGAATACTCAAGTTTATCTCTTTCATCTTGCATTGAAAAATGAGGATTAAGTTCTTCCAAAACATTATTTTACTTTAGTCCAATAAACATTTTGTAAATAGCATTAATATTTAGTTAATACAGTAAATTATTAAATTAGTGGTATAGTATTGAAAATAATTTAGTTTAAAAGAAAATAATAACTAGAACAGTATATTTGAAACCCAAAACTTTATTATGTATAAATATAACTAACTATATTTTTATAACTCAAATATGTATGTTATATGTATATATGTGTGTGTGTGTGTATATATATATATATATATATATATATATATATAAAAAATTATGTGGAAATATATACAGTTGACCCTTGAACAACATGGATTTGAACTACACAGATCCACTTACACACAGCTTTTTATTTTATTTTTTTAGTAAATGCTGGAAATATATTCTCTCCCCTTTATGATTTAATTAATTGTTTTCCCTTTTCTAGCTTATTTATGGTAAGAATATAATATATAATAGATAAAACATGCAAAATGTGTGTTAATTGACTATTTAGTACTTGGTAAGGATCTGTTCAACAGTAGGGTATTAGTAGTTAAGTTTTGGGAAACTTGAGAGGTATACAGTGATTTTATATTGCTCATGTGTGTCTGTGTGTGTGTGGGGAGGGTGATGCCCAAAACCTCATGTTAGTCAAGGGTCAATATCCTTGTTTTACGTAAACCTTGTCAATGTCATGGTTAAGAAAATGACTGAATATTATCCCTAATTAAGCTCATCTCTGCTAACTTTTTAAAAAATCACCTTCACATAGGAAATATTATTGAGTAACAATTATATGAGGTGGGCAAAAATGGGTTTACTGTGCCATTGTGACATGCTTTTGAGTTAATAAAGCTATTGCAATAATCAGAAGCTCTATCTTTTTCCCTACAATAAAACTGTAAACCTACTTTTGCTCACTCCTGTATAGGAGATTCCGTGGGTGGTCTTGCAAATAAATATGTGATTATAGATAGACAGTCTTTATTCTTAAGGAGTTCACAGTATAATGGAGAGAGAATTTGAAAATGAATTACAAATACAAGAAGAACGGAAGTATAAAGCAAAATGAACAAATTGTGCCTGCAAGGGAGGAGTCAGAGGAGTTGATGTCAGCAGAACCTTGAAAGACGACCTGGTTAGGTATGCCAGTTGGTAAAGCGCACTCCATACACTTGCCACTTTGCAGAAGGAGACCCAAACAGAGCTTCTGTGACAAAACACAGGAAGATTGGCGCAGCTGGAGCACTGGCCTCTTGTCCCTGGTGTGGATAAAGGCTACAGAATAAGTGAGTGCCTAGCAGGAGGAATCAAAACATTGAATGACATCTTAGCAACAGGCCATTCAATAATTTTTCAGAGGAGAATGACAGGTCCAGATTTCTATTTTAAAATAATTACTTTGGCAGCTATGCAGAAGAGAGATTGAAAGGGGTAGAAGACAGGAATAGGATATTAAGTGGGCAGAAGACTATTGCAAATCTGGTGAGAGATTATGGAAGTCTGTACCAAATGGTGGCTTTGAAGAAGATGAGAAAGAAAATGTAAAAGATCCCTAAAGTTTGAACTAAGATTAGATCTTTGATTGGTTATAGGTAGTACAGGAGGGGAGAGATGAAGCGTCTGGCTTGGCTGATGGGTGCTACCAATAAATTAGAAAATATATGAAAAGGAAAGAGTTTTAAAACAAAGATGAAAGATGAGTTTATTCATATTGCATTTGTGCTCAGAGGGAGATTTGGAGCCCATTAGGAGGTGGCAGTGGGAGATCTCCCAAAATAAAGTGAAATGCCTTTATACATTGGAACAATTATGGGTTCCCTTTTGTATTGTCTGTTCACTTTGTGCTTTGTAGACCCTAAATTAAAGAAAGAAAAACTTTCACATGCATAAATACGTCATTTTATTCCAGACATGCTCTGAAAACACAACTGTGCTGCTCATGATTTTCTCCTATTGAATAGATAAATTGGATTGTTCATATCTATAGAAACTAAAGGTTACAGCATGCAGAAAAAGAAGGACATTTAATATTGCACTGCTTGATTTCATTTGGTTCTTGTAAAAATTTTATATTTTCATTAAAATTCATTTTTATCATCACTAAACAAGTAAGAACTAAAGCCAAATGACTGTGAATGATACTTCATAGAACTGTAGAGCATAGAAAAAGGAACTGTAATAACATATTCTAGGGCACTGCCATTAAAAGTGTCAGAAGTTTGCATTGCTATCAAGTGATGGTTTTCACAGTAGAAAGAGGAAACAAAAATTACTCATAAACTTGCCAATCTTCATATTCTTACAACAAAATTACCACGTTGCTGATGGCTGCCTAAATTTAACCTCCAGTCTGGCCATTGGTTGAAGGTTCTGTCCTGTGACAACAGCTTCCAGTAGACAATCTACCCAGATGTCCTCCTGAGACCCCAGATTGCACATGTTGAAGAAATGTACCTACCCCTTCTTGCTTTTTATTTAATACTTTTTTAAGCTCTGCTATGTCCAGAATTCTTTTCTTTGGACATAGTTTAGTAATCACCTGAGAAAAATTAGGCTATATTAAGACGACAATTTTTGCATGAAGCAAAACCTAAAAGTTGTTCAGGGGCTTAATCAGATTTACACAAAGTAGGAACATCAAAAGCTTCAGTCCCCTCCAAAGGACATCTAATATTCTTTCCACACAAGGTCTGTTAAAGGTGCCATTAGTATTGCTGGTACCAATTGTGAAACTTGTCTTGACTCATTTCTAATCATCTGTCATAATTTGCAGTGTCACTCTCTGTAATTTTTCTAATGTGTCTCCCATCGGTGACTTCATTTCTCTGTAGCTCACTCTTGTATTATCACAACTACTTCTAACTGGCCTCTGAGACTATTAGGTCCACATACACTGCATATCCTGTCAGCTAAACATTCATGTCTTCCCATTTTTGTCAGTCTTACCTGTCTCTTTACTAAAACACTAATCTTTGGATGCACTCAAATACATCTTTCTCTGAGCACAATTTGAACATGAATGCCTTCCATCATGCCACTCTCTCCCTCTGAAGCCCTGACTTTCTCTCTCTAATGCCTGTTTAACCTTTGAGATGCAGATGGATCTCTGTCTTCCTGGTGGTGACATTCTCACTATCACATACAGACAAACTCTGCTTTGGCTGTGACCTGCTAGTTTCTCCTGGGGACAAGAATGTTGATAGCAGGAGACATCATGGCCAAGCAGTCACTTTGTTGGGTAGAGTGAATGCTAGAGCTGTTCTCACTTCCCAACAGAAAGGTCCTTGTCTTATGTTCCTCTTATGCTTAATTTAATGTAGTGTTTTTTTGTCCATGAGGATGTTCTTGTGTATCTTAATGGACATTCATATGGGTTATAATCCAAGATTAGAAACTTAATAGAAGGTGTCAACAAAATACAAAATATATTGGACATTTATGGCAATGTTTAAGCTAACCTAAAATCTAGCCTTCTAGACACACTTCTTTTTCAGTCCTTACATAACTAAAATGTAAGATTTAAAATTAGTAATTAAAATCTGGAAGAAAAAATATACTTTGTAAGTCATAAAGACATAATATTTTAAAAACACATTCATGTTTTATGTGCCATGGTGCCCTATTTGTTTAAATCTAATACCTTTAAGAATAAGCAAGCTTACCCAAATTAAATATCTTGTTCTGCTTTCAAAATGTAAAAAAAAAAAAAAAAAAAAAAAAAAAAAGTGCTCTGAAATTTCAACCAGATGCAATGCTAACAATTCAACATTACTGGTTTTAAAGATAATGCCAAGTGCATTCTAAAACCCCATGTTTCTGCCACTGCTGACCTGACTATGAACTTTGGTAATCAACTCTGTCAAAGAGCAAAAAAGGATTCTTTTTTTTTTTTTTTTTTTTTTGCCTGTAATAATGCATCTTAAACATGAGTTCTGGGTAGGTTTTCACTTGAGCTGACAGAAACCTCCTCCCTAAAATATTTTTACTTGTAATAACGTGATTATCTCAATGAGTTTGCTGTTCAGTGGAAACTGCCTAAATGATTGACTGCTCCCCAAAAGTATAGGAATGATTTCCAAGCTATGTTTTCAAGGCAGTTAGGTAGATAAGCAAAGCCCATAAGAATTCTGTTCAAGAGATGGATGATTCTACATTTGTTCCAAAAAGATATTTTTTCATGCTCAGTGAATAAGCACATTGACTTTAACATTAAAAACTACTTAACAGTGATGATCTATTTTTATGCAAACACTATAAACATTACACATGTCACATTAATAATATTACAGAAAAGGATTCTGAGGAATAGTAATCCAGGAATGTGAAAGATGATGTAAATTAAAAAACAACCAACAACAGTAGTAGGATAGCAAAAAAGAACAGTAATTTACCAATATGGCACTACCTAAATCTAGCAAATGTACTTCACGATGTTTATCTTCGCTATAATTTTCAGAACATAAAGCTATACCTTGATTAAAAGTCTGATCTATTATTCGTAGAATCAGTTTAGAGAATTTGTTTATAAAGATTTGTTTCAAAACAGATGCAAACTAGTCATCTTGGAACAGGTAAGCAAAGCAAAATTTTCACAGTGAAACTGATTAATCATTTTGCTTTTTGAGAGAACCACTTGCATACTAATTAAACAATAGCAACCACAAAATGAAACCGAGTCTCTCCACTTTGACTCTTCACTCTTTACTTGCCCATGGATGGACAAGTATGGCAGTTGCTTTTCCTCTCAACCTTTGGAGACAGGTTTAAAGTGTGATGATGCCTAAAGTTGAAGCAGTTTTGTACAATAGTAATTCATATTCTGAGCATCTGCTCTGTGCTAGGCACAGGCTGATGACATACACTCATTTAATTTTTAACAACCCTATTGATTATATCTCATTCCAATTTCCACCCTAGAATGAGGAAACTAAAGGCTTGGAAAGGTGAGGTAACTTTGCACAAATTCATAATTTATAAAATAGTAGAATCATGACACAAACACAGCCAGTCTGATTCCAGAACCAGGTTCTCAGTTCTTTTGCTTTATTTTCTCTCTATATGCCCTTGAAACACTAACACTTTTAAATAGTGATAATGAATAAGCCTATATATTAACTAAAAGATATTTTCTAGAATCTGCCAGGCAAATCCCACAGTACAACTGAACTCTTCTAATCTTTTCATTTTTTAAATTTTTTGCCAGATACAGGAAATACTGCAAAAAGCCACCTTAAGTTTATTCGCTGGATTTCTCAGTTGGCAATTTGATAGTCCTGTTATTATTCAAAAGACACTTGTCCTTACCCATACTAGAGCAATCAAGTGAAACAAAGCAGGTTACTTTGAAAGCATTTATAAAGCTGGGCTCACAGTTAAACAAACCCACAAAGCATTCAAAGCTGTTGGAAAGGAAATCTGGTCAATTAAAATAATAACAATCACAGTTAAGGCAATTTCCCAACATTTATTCCCATCGGTTTTTACAACAAATGTTTTACTATTTAGTATGGAAAGAAAAATCTAAGTATATACTACAGGAGGTATGTGAAAGATATTTGCATAACAAAATAAAGCATTGGTCAATGAATAAGATAAAGTAGATGGATAGATGGGTTTCTGTCTTTTCCTCCCAAACAAAAGCATAGCACCGTCTTGTGAAACTGTGACCTTATGTAGTAGCCACTAACTTCATGTGGTATTGAGCATTTGAATCTAATATAGCTGATAAATTTATTTTTTTATTTTTATTTGTATTAATTTATTCAAATTTAAAATTGAGTAATACTCAATTCAGTAACTGGAAAATTTTAAATTACCTTTGGCACAACTTGGGTATATAAATGTGGTTTTTCAAATGTAAATTCTATGAAATCAAATATAGATCATGTATTTCCGGTGAAACTTCACCATCTGAATTGATATGTGCTGTGAGTGTAAAATTCACATTAGATGGCAAAGACATATTAAAAAGAGAATGTAAATGATCTCATTAATAGTTTTAAAGTATTGATTACATGTTGAAATGATATTTTAGTCAGTTAAGTGTAATGTTTAACATAATTTTATCTGCTTCTTTTCACTTTTTTACTGTGACTTTAAGAAAGTTTAAAATTACATATGCAGTGTACATTATAGTTCTATTGGACAGCTCTGTTCAAGAAGGTAAAGTTCAAAGATTATTGCTTGTTTTGAAAATAGTTTAAAATTGTGCCCAAAACTTAAGAAAATGACAACATTATTTCTCAACCATTATTTCCATTCCAGTTGTTAGACAATAAAAAGTGTCATTCTGATCCTTTATTAAGCAGAATTAGCAGCACATCAATCACCTCAGATAACAGGAAAACTTGGAGACTCTATAGGGAGTCTTAACTCATTCCATTGCTCCAGTCACTACTAGTATGTTGAAGGCAGGATTTGGTAAAAGGTTTAAGTGGAAATTAGCCAGGCAACACATGCCAGGAAAATCTCTAACACGTTCAAAAGCAGGCACACTCCCTAGGGCTTCTAAACAGGGGAGTTTGCAACCAAAGAAATCTCTATAGCATTCTCATTCTCTGGCATCTTTTACATTTTCAAGACATAGTTACAACCCTAAATTTCTTCACGATTCCATTGGCATTTATCTTTTGAGCTATATTCTAAAGGTAAATATGACCGAACAAATAAAGATACAACTAAACAAATGATATGGCTCACTGTGTCAAGGGGCATGAATTGAGGTCCACATCCTGTGTGACATGGAGCAAAAGTCACTACCTCTCTGGGCCTCTTTCCTTACTTCCCACATGGAGATGGGGAGGTTCATTATTGCCAAAGGTTTCTCACGGCTCTGAAAGTTGGTGATTCTAACTGTATTCTAATAAGTTAGCCTACAGAGCACTTCCTATTTTTCATAGCACCTTCCGCATTTAATTCACAATAGCCTGGTGACAAACTTCTTCACCAACCTTTGTACTGAGGGGAAATCTGAAACATATACGCTAAATGTCTTCCATATTGAAAGTTTTAGAAACTGGAGATCCTAGGACTACAACTAATCAAAATTATTTTCCAGTATATTATACTTTTTGCCATTTTCTGAGGAGTGCAGAAATAATGCCGAACAATTTTCATATATTAAATAAATCATTTTCAAGAAGTGGGTTACACAGATAACTATCATTTCCTTCTAATATATCTTACACTCTTTTCTTTCACTGTCAACACAACTTATGTTCTATATACATTCTTAGACTTCAGTGACAATATCTACTAAATTTAGATAAAAAAACTATTTAGTAGATACTGTCATAACTATTTTAATGGTGACAAATCTCTTAAATTTTTTCAACTATTATGTTGTATAAACTATGAAATGAGTCATGTTCTTTTCATGGAGGAACAAAGTATTTTTAAGTAAGCAGGTTGACAAATAAATTAATGTAGGTTTACAGATAAGTTTTTTGTTTTTTCGGGTCTTTGAGGACTAGAACTAAATAAGTTAAAATTGTACCTGATTTCCACTCAGTATCTTTCCCCTGCCCCCCAAAACTGGTCCATTATTAATTATACAGTTATTTCTAACATTTCCTGTGAGTCAGTAGGAATATTATATAACTAAAATATTTTTAGGCCAAGAGAACACATTCCATTTAAAATAATTATTCATTAATTTGTCTAAAATAGTAC
Organism: Noctilio leporinus; assembly: GCA_004026585.1. Classification (NCBI taxonomy): domain Eukaryota; kingdom Metazoa; phylum Chordata; class Mammalia; order Chiroptera; family Noctilionidae; genus Noctilio; species Noctilio leporinus. The sequence goes on along the minus strand of PVIW01001611.1, from coordinate 30,015 downwards.
AAAATTTTTGCATAATTTCAACAATTGGCAATGCCAATTTTTAAAGCAAGTTTAGATTCTAAATATTTTCCCAACAGGCTACTTAACTATAGATAGAATAGTTATTGCTGTGAAGTGATTAAAAGTGTCAGAAGATAGAGAATTTTAAATTATAAGAGGTTTAATAAACCAATTCAGCTAAATGTATATCACTGATTTGGAAGAACTGATGCCGTGTTGACTTAGCTGTGATTATCTAAAAGTAAAAATCTCCCAGGAGACTATAAAGAAAATATATACATCTCACATCCCCCCAGGAAAATTCCTTTGGATCAGCATGTATGGTATTAGATGTCCACAAATGTACCCTTTAACCTGGAAACAAAAGAGAAAAGAAACAGAAGGGATTTCTACCCTTGGGGAAACATAGTAAGTCATTGGCTTAGATTTATTGTATGTACTCCTCTCCTATTATGTGTCACTTCATGATAAAATGCAAGGTGGGGGTAGGACAGATGGAGGAGTTAGACGCGGTTCAGAAGAAATCTAGAAGTCATGCCTGTTAACTGCAATGTCACCTCCCCTCACTGAGATATCAAGAGTTATTATTTTAAGATCATAGGATAAAACAGAAAATGTTGAGTAGATGTAAATAATTTGAATTTTCCAAGATGGAACTTCCGTGGCCAGATCATACTAGCTGACTGTAGAGTGCTGTTGAAGGAATCAAGGGGAAGCATCAGGAAAGAAGGTAAAAGACCCTTCGTGTAAATACTTACAACATACGCACTGTGTGGGCTAGGCTGTACTTCTGGTTTGCAGGATACTTACTACATCTTATGATTCTCCTGGATTATTTTCTAAATTTCAGTTGTTCCACTCAGAGTTAATTAGGAAGTTTCACAGAGTGCCATTAACATTTCCAAATTTTTATTTTTTTTGTTATTCCTAAATATTGAATGAAGTTATTATTTCTGTGGTCTGATTACCCATCTCCCAACCTCTGAAATATGGACATGCCAGTGATGTTATCAGGTTTCTGTGGAGAAGAGTTAGCTTGCTGATACTTTCTTCCTGTGATCACTTATTCATTTGAAATCAAAAACCTAAAATGGACATTTTTTCTGATGTTTTATGATAGCCAGCTGTTCCATAAATCACACTGTTGCCTTTTTTTTTTTTTTCCTCTTTTTTTTTTAAACAGAATTTTAAAAGCAATCCATCCACAACCTGATTTTTGCAAGGTCACTTCCTATATGTCCTCCTTTCTAGGCATCAACCCTGGAGGACAATTTTTAATGTAAATAAGATTCAAGTTATAATAATAGCACTCACTTTTGAAAAGTCTATTCTCTGATAGTTTTATTAGGAAACAGAGAAACAAAGGAGATGTATGGCAGGGTGGCAAAAAGCATCTTATTTGTAAATCTGAACTGAGTACTGAGTACTGTTCTTGGTGGTGCTTTTCTTGTCCTGAAGCTTGTAATTATGACACTATAAAATAAATTCGCTCTTTTCTGAAGTACGTTACTTCCTTTTTTTTTTTTTTAATTTTAAGAGTTAGCTAAGCTTGACTTCTTTACCAGTTGCTTTCTAACTATCTGAGTCTCTTGTCCATTTCCAAAGCTTTGTGCATAATTTGTGAAGGCACCTTCAATCTTACTAAAGCAATTTTTGAAAAGTGCTAATGAAATCTCCGAAGCGGGGGGGGGGGGGGGGGGCTCTAACTGCAGTTAGACCCCTCCTTACACTAGCAATATGTGTCTCTTAAGTGGAAAATTCATCCTGGTAGAATAATCTACCCTAACTGCCAAAGGATGAAAACTGGAGTAAACAAACAGAGTTCAATTTTAACAGCTAAAAATATAAAATAGCATTTTTCCAGTGATTTCCAGAGATAGGCAAAGGGTTGGGCTGGAAAACCTCAATAATGAAAAGAGTAGCTCCCAAGAGATTCCTTTCCATAAATCAGAAGGGATGACAAAAATATACAGTCATCATTCTGTAAAGGAATTTGCTATATACCGTATATATTTTTCTCCTCTGTCATTATCTGAGATCATTTTTGTCCTTTTTTTTAGTGCTATCTTGCTGTTTGCTAGAACGTATGCGCTGCACCAAGATGCTGGCTCAGAGCAACTCAGCAGCACAAACAACACTAGAAGAATTGATGAAAAAAATGGAATAAGAACGAAAAAAATAATTCACTCTCTTCTAGTGCTAACACCTTAAACAACAGTGTGTGAAAATGGTTTCATTAAAAAATAACAAACCCATGCTCACCAGGGGATAGATCAGGGCAAACTGAATCAAAAATTCCTCAATCATTGCTCAAGTAGGTCAACCAGAATTAATTCAAAGGGCAAAGATTCACACTGAGCCCCCCTGTTTCCCACCAGTCTGCTCCTGCAGCCCTCCTCTCTGGCTGGGAGGTTTGGAGGAGCCTTGAGCAATGGGCAGGTCATTTGGACAGGCTGCTTTGCCCATCAAATGTAAAAGTCCACGTCCAGAAGACTATTAGTTTTAGCTCTGGGAGTTGTCTATATTGAAATGCTAGCAGACTACTAATTGGATCCAAAGTTATTCGCCTTTTAGCAATGTATTTCTTGTGTTTTTAATCTTACTACCTTACTTGTCAATAGAGCCATTATTCAGTAGGATGACACCGATCTGCATCACAGTGAAGCTATTTTTCTTCTGCACAAGTTCTAATAAAGCATGATTAACTTTGTTCGGATATACAAAACTATATTCTTTATTTAAGAAAATGAGAACAAAGTTCCTTTCCACAGAGCTTGAGCGGAATCAGTCCTGGTCAGATCTCTTGGACTGCTAAATCTTAGGGTCCGCCATGACCTAAGCATACAGCTGTCACAGGGCAGGTCTTTTCTTTTTCATGGGCATCCCAAAGCCAGAGAGCCCTCTTCTTAAATAAAGTGCAGCTCTAGTGCAAGTTCAGTTCTCATTTTTAGTACTAATTGAGGAGTTTACAGTGCTGTGTTTTTGCTATTAAAAGCATCTCAGTTGTTCTTCCCACGCAATGCAGATCTCAAGTTTCCTGAGTGCCCAGGGATTTACAACAAAGACCCACTATGTTTATGCAAAGCTGGCCATGTAATTGATGAGGCCATGAAAATATGGGATCCCTTGTTCAAAAAATACTAAGAATTTCAAGATAGCAACAGCAGAGAGTTAAACTAAAATGGGTTCCATCTAGCGGCCCCTTAGTAAATGCCAGAATCCTTATGCCTGTGGGGCCTCCCGCCTGGTAGCACACCCATGAAGCTGGCCCTGTCTCTGCCTCTCACTGGGCTGGAAGAAACAGGCTGGCAGCTTTCAGAGCAGCATGGTTCCTCTGACCCCACCAAGAAGCAATTTCTATATTTCTTTTAAGCAGTCTCTGTGGCAAACGCCCTAAGAAATACCCTGCAGACTTGAGTTTCAGCTGAGAATAAACCCACAGGCTATTACTCTAAGGCTTGTGTCTCTAGACCCCTGGGAAGCAATGAGGAAAGGATGAGGTCTTCTGTGGAGAAAATACACGCTGATCCTGTAATACCACCACACCTGGATTCAGGATATCATGCTCATTCGAGATCTCTGTGCTCTTGTGTAGGGTTATCCAACTTTCCGGATCTCCCTCTCTTCACTTATAAAGTAGAAGTGTTGGATATGATTCTAAGTTTATGAGATGACAAAGAATTTATGGATTTTTTTCTCAAAGAAGGAGACATCTTTATTTTTAATGGGCATCTAATTTCAAGAATGATGATGATGATGATGATGATGATGATACCATGAGGAGCTGTGTTTTTAAGTTCTTGACGTTACATTTAACTAATTTAGTTTACATTTCGTTCACCTAACCTTCCTAAGTACTTTTTGCAGTAGGTACTATTATTATGCCTACTTTCCAGGTAAGGGAATTGAGGCCCAAAAAGCTTAAGGTAACTAACTATACTAAAGTGAGTTTCTACTATGTGTCAGAATCTCTGGCAGAGCCCAGGGGTTTAGCACCTTCAAACCCTGGATCGCCAGCAGGATGAGTGCCGCAGAAGGGGCAGAAAATGGGGGAGGCTGCCAAGTCTGTTGTGAGTTTTCTGGGTGCCCTGAGGAATGGAATACAGAAGAAAAGTGGTTGGACAAGTGGAAGGTAAAGGACTTTTCTCGAAGAATATAAAATAGGTTCCACTCATGGTTCAGAGAAATACAATTGCTTTACACAAAGTAAGAAACTTTAACAAATTCCAAAGTTAATAAATTGATGTCTTTGAATCTTGGCCAATTAGTTACACTTTCAACTAAACAATGCATGGGTATCAGAATTCATATTTGTTTTTCTTTTAATCTCATTCCACAAATTATTTTTAAGTAATCACATTAGAGAAAAGTCAGTAAGAAAAAAACCTAGGCACCTAAAGAGTTAGTTAATGATACCTTATGCAAAAACATAAATTAAAAAAAGAAAAAAAGAAAATATTTTCTTTATCTCTCTCCTAATTTTTCATTAGATATTACATTAACAATTTGTAACCAAATTTGTTCTTACCATAGGAAAAAATACATTGAACAGGGTATACTGCAAATGGAAATTTGAATAGTTCTCTTGATGTATTTTATCTGTGACATGAATGTACACAATATGGGTCAGTAGCAACCTTAAAATTCAGTTCTTCGGACAAATATCCATATACGGAAAGAATAATGTATGAGTTTTTAGAGCCTCTGGGATCTGTAGATGTAGACTTCGGGGAATCAAGCACATTTAAATGAGCTGTGCAAAGCAGAGAGTAGAGACCATTTATCTCATCCTATAACATCAAGACAACTATGAAAAACATTTCTTTAAAATTCCCATGTATATTTTGGAGGAGCAGTATTATTAATTGTCCGCATTCTGCTCCATCTTCATAATTCAATGTGTCCAGTTCCACATATGCTTCGGAAAATTGGCATGTTTATTGTACCCATGGGACACAATTTCCCAATAAGAACTAACCAAATATATATATTTTTTACTTCTTATGTAAAATGCTACAGTGGATAACATACATCCTGGGTCCCAAAGGGCAGGAAGAAAAGTTCTATATCATTAACCACATGCACACTGAAAAAAGGGAGTCCATGATTATAATTAAAACCATTTACCTTGGTCATCAAAATGATTTGGGTAGTCAGAAGAAATATTTCTTGTAATAGAGGTAGGGAGAGAGGCAGAGGGAGAGAGAGAGAGAGAGAGAGAGAGAGAGAGAGAGAGAGAGAGATCAATGTATGACTGCCTTTCACCTGCCTCCAGCTATGAACCTGGCTGGAGACCTGCCTTGCAACCTGGTTATGCTCCCTGGCTGGGGAATCAAACCATTGACCTTTGGGTTCGCAGGTCAGTGCCTTATCCATTGTGCCACCAGCTAGGGCTAAAACTTAGATTTTAATTACTAGTTTAGACAAAGCAATGAATATATACCTCTTGTTTCTTGTTTCTGTTGCAAATTATGTGTTTCTATAAGACAATAGGGCATTGATTTGTAACCGCAAGTAAAGGCGTCTGGACTTTGTCTTAATGAGATAAAGTTTAGTCTGTGCTTTCTCAGTGGGATGGTTTTTGCTATTTAATTGGTAGCAAAAAACTTCAGCAGCTTGCCCTTTTCCTGCCAGCAGTGAATTCTACATGGAAATCAGGTTGTTGCAGAAAGCTTTCAGACAGAAATACAACTTTAGAACTAATTAGATAAAAATCACAGGAAAAAAATTATTACTTGAAAGGAAACTGAAAAACACTATTTTACTCTATAAATTTCCTGAATAATATAGAAAAAAACATCAAACTTGGGTTCTATACTTCTCCACTGAAATCTTCCAAAATAAGGCCAATTTATTTAAACAGTCTATTTATAGAACAGTGCTTTCCGATATCTTAGACAAAATTAGAATACTAAATATGAATAGAAGTATGTCACCTATAATGCTGAATCCTAAAGTAAAAATGCAATCACTATAAAGTAAGAAAAAAAACACATGGCACCAGAATTATCTTGCTAGAAACAGTATTCTAAAAATGTTAACTAAGACATGACTAAGTACCAATCACTTTAATTGAAACAGGGCCTTCCCAAGAGACTAGCAGAAAAACCTTGGCAACAACTCAACAAAACAAACAAACAAACATCAAAGGCATTAAACTGCATACAACAGGCAAGAACCTTGAGATATTAAGTATTTTAAAAACATGCAAAATATTTCCTCCATTAGTGTTTTCAAATTCTATCAGGCCTCTTCCCTACTGAAAGCACTTCAGTGTATTCTCATTGCACTTCAGGTAAAGGAAAAATCCTCACCATAGCCTCTAGCTACTTTCCACCCCTCCATCTTCTTGTATCCAGACTGGATATCCTCTACTTACACTGGTCACAGGCACACGTCATCTTTCTGCCTTAGTGACTTTACATGTATATTCTACCTAGAGTTCCCTTTCCTTCCGCTTAACCGGGATGTAGGCATTCTTTAAGTGGTTCAATAATATTTCTTAGGGAAGCACTCCATGATCACCAAATCCAGGTACTTTTTCCTGTTATCCTCTCTAAAACCCAAGTGGGCGTCCTTCATTAATCTTTTTCCTTAGATCCCCTGCTCCTTCACAGTACTTATGGGGAATCTGTAATTATGTATGACAGTCAGATTTTTGTGTCTTTAATATTAGCCTTCCCTGTTAGAGTATGTGTTCCTCAATTACAGGGACTGTGTCTCTGTTGTTTGTCCCTAAACTAGCACAATGTCTGCATATGTTCACACACATATTCCAGAAAATAATGGTTACATTTTCAGTCATTAGTCTTGGTTCCTAACACTGCTACAGAAAAAAGTAACCAACCTTTTACACATATACTGACCATCGTGGGCAAAACTGTTGTAGCACATGTACTCTGCCTGAGCTGATCCCCGTGAATTGCATCCTCCCGTAAATCCCCAGTCGTCAAGTGCAGGGGGAGCCTGCGACTTGCTTCTGACAGGATGTGGTAAAGGTGATGGAATGCTGGTGCTGATGGAACAGACTAAGAGAAACATGTGACAGAGCTGTGGGCAGACTATGTAAATATGCTGTAACAAACATTTTTTTTATGTTTTAAGATTTTTATTTATTGTTTTCAGAGAAAGGGGAAGGGAGAGAGGCAGAGAGGGGGAGAGAAACTTCAATGTACAGTTGCCTTTCACCTGCCTCCAGCCACGAACCTGGCTGGAGACCTGGCTTGCAACCTGGTTATGTGCCCTGACTAGGGAATCAAACTAGTGACCTTTGGGTTCGCAGGCCAGCGCCTTACCCACTGTGCCACCAGCTAGGGCTAATCATATTTATTATCCATTTCATGATTGTACCCTCTATGTCCCTCCTTTCCACTTCAGTTCATGTCACCTCTTTAGATTATTACCTCCACAGAGCTAATCCTCCAAAAATCTATTTGAAATCTTGGTTCCTTGGCAACAACTTCTCTGAAGTCTCAGTCTAAAAAGATTGCTCCTTTTTTCTAAAGTTAGAAACTAATCTAAAGTCTCTTTGGAACTTTTCTTCAGTTGTAACTAGGATGGAAATTCTGAGTTATTTAGTTTTTCATGTATTGGATACCAATTCTTTAAAATACATTGCAAAGTATGAAGCCATCTTTCCAACTTGATAAGTACAAATTACTTCTATGTTCAAGAGGATGTCAAGAACTTTATAGTCTTGGAGACAGAAAGAGCATTTTAGAGAAGTGTGCCAATAATTACTAAGTGGAACACAGGAGTGGTTAAGTATTTATTACAAATGTGAGAGGAGGAAAAGATTGTATCTGGTTGGGAGATTCAAGCAAGTCTTCCCTAAATGAGGCCTTAAGGTAAGCCTGTCAGTATTAATGAAATTCCCAAAGCCAGAGACTGGGGGCTGGCTGAGAAAAGAACAACTGAGAAAATAGCCTGAGCAAAAAACATGCAGGCAGAGCAACCAAGGGTATGGTCCTGAGCAAGTCAGCTCAGTTGGAACACGGCCTGCGCAAGAATAGGGGAATAGGACTCATGCTTGGGGACAAGCTTGGGGTGGAGATGAAGAGGAGACATTTAACTTGACAGTCAGTGGGAAGCCACTGAAAGCTTCTCTGCAGGGAAGGCAAGAGGGTTCAATAAATGTTTGCTAATATTTCAGTTTTATTTCTACTACCTTGCAAAGCCCTGTTCCCCTTTGGGAGGACTGGTAACTATTTAAATACAACTCTTTTACTGTGGAAACAAAAGAAGTATATATTTTCCATATTCATAGATTAACCACTATCTCACAAGCTCATTTCTCCCAGCCTCAGCTCATCTCCTTCCATTATTCTCACTGCACGGCTCCCACAGCTCCACGGAACTGCTTCCATCCCTTGTTTCAATGCGTTGCTTCAGGTCATAATCAAAGAAGGAAACACTAGTATGCTGCCTCACTCGTGTTTCTTGAGTCATCATTTAAAGTTCTTGCTTATAGAATAATCAATAGGAGGATATTCCCAAAGAAGCCAGCATGGCTCACAGATGGATGGCTTTCCAGCCATAGAAAGCTACCTTGGGGGAAGGAAAGTACTTAGCCTCCACTGTGGCAAGTACATTAGACATATATAACACAATAATTAAATTGATGAAGAGTCAATAGACTCTAAAGGGCTTTGAGGAAAGAACAAAAGCATCTAAACATTCCCCTCAATTTTTCTTTAAGAACTTTTATAACATCAAAGTAGAACAAATTAGCAATGCAATTGTTCACAATTCTGAAGTAATTTGCAATGCCTGCTAATCTTCATAATGTCCTCCTGGAAGGGGTTGGATTATACTCCATATTTCAGTAAGGGAGATACTGTTTTTTGGACAAAACTACCCAAAGCCTGTCAGGAAAAAATTAGTAGTTTTGAGTTATTTTTGTGAGCTGTGAAGCAGTTACCTAACGTCAAGTGCTCAATTGGCTGAACTTGGTTTCATTCTGACTGCAGTGCATGGAAAAAATTCTAGCGTCTAAGCATGGACCTCACTTCTTACGAGCTCATTAAGTTCAAGAAAATCATATCACAGGACTGTAACTTTACCAGGTGAAGATGACCAAAGTAGACACAGGGTTGTAGGCCAAGGTCTAAGAATCTAAGTAGTTTTTTATCTCTATTTACTCAGTTGTATGATAATGAGCCACATCAGTTTCGTGTGACATTTCAGTTTTCCCATTTATTAAGGGACTGTTGGTAGGGGAAGTTAGTTTTCATGTTCATTAAAGGGTCTAAATTCTATGAAACAAAATTAATCTGTTCTTCTATAATTCCTCTGTTTCTTAGTGAAATACTACGGATGCTTTTCATCAGCTTCTTCATAATTTTTCATTCTTCCTGAGTTGCATGAAACCAAAAACAACCTATAGGTATGTCAAATGACAGGGAAAAATCCCTTGAAAGCACATTTAGGGGTTTATTAAAATACCTGATTCTTCATCTTAGATGAAGAAACAGAAGTTGGAAAGGTCAGATGACCTGACTTTGTCATACATTTGCATACTCGCCTCTGATCTTCTTGCCCTGTGCCACCGTTTCCCAAACCTCAGCTGCATGTGTTCCATGTTTATAATTTTGGATATATTTGCTTGCTACTTAAACTATTACTTGTGACTTTTTAAATTGAAATCAATTCACATTTTCACTGAAGTCAATTTATTATAAGAGGAATCTGTTAAGTCATCACAGCAAATGGGAACCAGTATCAACTGCCATCAACAGATTGCCACAATATCTAAAATGAATGCTAAAGAATGCTTCATCATTTAGATACTTTTGCTTGTCATGGGTCTGGGACTTAAGACAGACTCTTTTTTTTTTAGGAATTAGAAATAGAGCTTAGGAAATATTAAGAGATGTCAGCCACACTACTAGCCAAAACCACAGAAACTTGTTTTAGTTTAATGGGTATGGAAAACAGAAACAACTATACTTTCAGGCTAGATCAAGGTATGCAATTAAGTTTATTGTCTTTCCAACATCTTGACTTCTAACTCCTCCCCTATATAAACACTTCCCTGCTTTCTGCTACCCAGCTGTTGGAATAAATAATTCCTCTGCAATAGTGTAAGGTTGGGCAAGAAGTTGCCAGCCTTCAATTAATAATATGCTGCATTATATGCCATGAGCTTCTTGGAGGCAATGTCATGATTTCCAGGTACTGTGGCAGGTTTTTTGAAGACCCTGAATTCATTCTATATGTTATTGTTTGATTCCACTAGGGCCAGTGCTGATAATATTTCTTTAAAGTAAAATGTGATCGTTCTAACTCAGGCATAGCTTATATATGATGCAACCAAGGTAGACTTGACTCATAGTCCAAATTTATCAGACTGTGTCACATATATATGATATGTAACAAAAAACAGGTCATGACCACAGACTTCTTTTACTACTATTAGTTCCTAAAGCTACCCTACCTCATTATCAAAGCTTATTCATTCTTTATTTCTGTGTTTAAATTTCTGAGTATAATTTATAAAACAACTCAAATACTGAGAAATAAAGTAATATGCTTCTGAAGAATTAAAGCAAAATTTAAATCTTAATGAAAATACTAAGTAAAGGCAACTTACATAATTTTCAAAAGCTGGTTTGCTTTAGACCATATTTTCAGCAGTGTCGTTATTTTAAGAAAAATGCTCATTCAAAAACTTTAAAAAACTGCTTTTAGAATAAAAATAATTAAATAGCTATAGGTGACAATTGTAACAAATATGTTATTTGGAATATTTGGGGGGTTTCATGAAGGAGGTAGACCTTACTGGTTGTACATGATTAACTGTACCTTGTCCCTAAAGCTACTTCTTTCAACAAAGAAAAAGAAAAGAAAACTACAAACACGCTAGAACAAAGAGAATGGGAAAGTTGACAACCACAGATGAAAGTTGTCAAAAATTAACTATAGAAATAAGATAATGAATTATTTAAAGCTAAAGTTTTTAGGTAAAGCACTGATCTAGAATTCAATATGCTGCGCAATACCAATTGATGATTTTTGGAGACTAGACATTTTTATTTACTTTTATTTATTATTATTTTTAATGTTATTTTTTAAGACTTTTTTTTTTTTTTTTAATTTCCAGACAGACAGAGAGAGAGAGAGAGAGAGAGGGAGGGAGAGAGAGAGAGGAAGGGAGAGAAGCAGAGTGGGAGAGAAACATCAATGTATGGTTGCCTTTCACCTGACTCCAGCCACAGACCTGGCTGGAGACCTGGCTTGCAACCTGGTTATGTGCCCTGGCTGAGGAATCGAACCTGCGACCTTTGGGTTCGCTGGCCAGCACTTTATCCACTGTGCTACCAGCCAGGGTGGAGACTAGACATTTTTAGATATGTAAAGGGCACTAAAATGTTATGTTGTAGACTTACCTACTCTTATGAAGCTACTGAAGGGTGTGTTTCACCAACAGCAGAGAGTAAACCATACAAGAGAGGGTGAGAGGTATTTCAGGAGGCAGGGTACCCAGCACAAGCTGGAGCCACAGGGTGTTTCCAGGGCAACAGGTAAGGGTGTGTTAGGTATAGAGCTGTGCAGCAAGCCCGGTGGGGCATCAGGACATTTGGAGCTGGGACACAAGGCAGAAGGATGCAAAAGGACTGGATCCAAGCAAAAGACAACAGATAGATCACATTGTTTGTTTGGCTTTACTGGGAGGAATTGTAGAATTCAGTGGAAATATATATATATTTAATGTTAATTCTGTACTTAGAATTCTAAGGAGAGAGGGGGTCAAACAAAGACAGGGAGCAGGTGGAGAGAGGGCAAGAGATGCAGGGAACTCATCACTGAAGTTTGGTTAACTTCAGTGAAACCAAAAAGTAGTATAACAAAACAATGAAATTCATCTGATGATTACAGATTACATAATCATGAAGTTATGCACAATTCAAATTTAATCAAACAGTTTTATTATAGGGGAGGGAAGCCTTTATGGTGGAAGAAAGGTCATCAATAGGGCTAAGCTGAAATTTGCAGTAGTTGAAAGTCAATTGTCAATAGCTAGAACATTAAGAAATAATAGAATAACAGTTAATTAAGGAATAAATATGTAAAAAACAGAATAAACAAAAGAGTTGAAAGTGGTTGGCTCAAGAGTTCCAGAGGTTTGGGTAAAGATTTGAGTTTTTAAAAAAGTTGCCTATTTGATTATTATAATAAAATCTATTATACATTAATATATAAGTTCATGTAAGTGTCTACCTTGTCCAATACATTCATTGTTAAGTAACTTGTTAAATAATTTCTGTAAATATCTCAAAGCAGATTTGTATATCATTGAATGCAAAATTCTAGCAAGAATATTTCATTGTCACAGAATGCTTATATTCTTCACAAATATGCATGTTCATCTAATCTGTATTTTTAATTATTTAAGGTGTTTTTGAGACTTCTGAAGAATAAAAGTGCTTCTGGTTGTCTGGCTAAAATTCTGTCTAGAAGATGATAAGGATTTTCACCTGCAATCTTACCTTGTCTGTTTTTGATAACGTAAGTGCATTCAGTCTCTTTTCATGTATGCTTTTGCCTTTGAAGTGATTCACTCTAAACTTAAAATATTAAGCTATGATGAACTATAGAATTCTTTGTGAATTGCTGATCTTCCAAAAGAGTTCAAAAGGAAATCTTGCCTCTTTCAATAGCAAAGCGTTTGTTATTACAAGGCAGCAGAAAATACATGTGGGAGTGGGATTCCCGGCTACTTCAAATATAAGGAAAAGCGATCTTTTATAGAATTGAAGTAGCTTACATAGCGTCACTTCCCCAAAGATTAGTGTTGAGAATAATAGTCCCTGCTCCCTTTTGAGTCCATGCTCTGACCCATATGCACACCATCTAGAAAAGTGAACACAGGCTACAGCAGCTGACACCAAAACCAACTTTATTCTAATAATAAAGTTCCCTAATCCATGAAAAGGCAAGTGAAGTGGGTAGTTGGACAAATCAGTTTTTAAAATCAAATTGTATTTTAGATGATTAGAATTGATTTCAAGCTGCTGTTAATATTTTTATCTTTATGCAGTTCAAAATGCTTTGCAACAAATTTCCTGTCAGGTGAGTTCAATGTCCCACAATCATCGGGAGGTTAATTGACAGATGTTATTATCCTCATTTCAGGTGTGAGAAAACAAAGACCCAGAAAAGTTAAGTGGCTTCTTTGCTCTTTGTTTAGTTGTTGAAAAACGGAGCCAATAGTAGTTAGGTCTCCTTTCTTCACATCCAGCATATTTTGTACTCTGTCAACGATTCCCAACCTCCTGGCCACAAACAGGGGATGCAGAATAATTTCCAAGTGTCTAAACCCTCAGATCCAAATGCAAACATGGCACTATCTTCAGAAGAATCAGTAACATATCCTACACATATGTATGCTTTGATTTTTTCAAATGTGTGTCGATGTCACTCTGATGAATAACGTACACATTTATGGAAAAGCTGTTTACTGAATTCACAATAGCCTTTCATCTTTGTCTGTTTTCAAATGGACAGAAATTAAGTGTGGTTACTTATTCCATGGAGGTTGTCAAATTTTCTTGATGTTGAACGGGAGAACGAAATTAGGGACTCAGCACCATGCTCTCAGAGAGGCCCTCCTGGACCAGCCTAAGTCAAGTTAGGGCCCACTTGACCACTGGTTTCTGTCCTTTTTCTCTTCCCAGCACTTTTCACACAAGCACTCCATTCATCTTATGACTTGTTCTGACGTCCTGAGTCCTTGGCTCCATCTCTCATCTTCACAAGAGGAAGTGATCCATGATGGCAGAGGCTGCACTCACCGGACTGTGAGGTTAAGGTGGGCCAGGCAGCGACCAGCTCTGCGACTTCACATGGAAGGAACGTTGCCACATGCATTTTCCCAGCTGGCTCCTGGCTCCACCCTCTTAGAAAGCATATGATCACAATCACAGTATAAGTAGAAAAGCAACTATGTCAGTGAAAATCGAGGTGCCTAATATTTTTTGTAGCACTCAGCATATCATGTTAATACCTTACACACATATTGTATTTGTTCCCTGGTCTGGCAGGTGAATATTATTCTCTACTTTGCTCATGACAACACCGATTCTCAGACGAGTGAGGCACCGTACCTTGTGCCACTCTAGGAGGAGGTGTTGATATCTTTTACAACGACACCTTCATGTTCCTAAGACTGGCCTAATGCACTGGCTTATGTTGTCTCCGGTTCCACTCCAAATGCATGGCACCTCATGCTAGGTCACCACCTTTTTAATAAAAGAGGGAAGAGCAACAGATTCCACCCCAGGGGCTACAAGTCCTCTTTTCCTTTCGTGCCTTCATTATAAACTCGAGTACTTCTTTACAGTTTAACAGATGCTTCAGCATTAACTAAAATTCCCCATTAGTTTTTCAGCTCCTGGAGGATGGGAGAGAAAGAGGAGGAGAGGAGAATGTCCACAAAGGGCAGCCTGTGATGCTGAATCAGCATCAGAGCTGTAGCACAGGCCCGATGCTGCCACCTCCCAGAACAAATGAAAGAGCCACTTTGTTAGTAAAGGGGGTGAGCGTTCAGGGACACAGTGTTCAGCTAGAAGAAAGTCAACCCTCAGGCACAAATCAGGGCAATTATTGAACAAATCTGGGGGCATCACATTCACTCAGAACACTAAAGAGATGACAGCCGTCTGCTCAGAGGCAATCACAGCGTTCAAACGTGTGTCCCACCCGAATTCAGCCCCCACCCCCTTTGCCCAGTGTGAAGAATCAAAGGCAGTTCACAGGGCAGCCTGGCTCTGTCTCGGGGTGATAAATGTGAGATCAGCCCGTCCCCATCACCACCTGGCTCCCTTTGGACACTGTGTTGGTGCAGAGGGCACAAGCATAATGCCATTTGTCGGGAAAGGGACAAATGCTGCAATAACAATGTTCATGTAAACTGGGCAAACACTTGGTTTAATTGGCCCTACAAGTCAGCCTCGCAGGACTTCAGCTGGGAAAGCTGATGATCCAAAAGAAGTTATTTTCTTTTCTTTTATTGAAAAATTTCAAGGAAAACACATACCCCAGACTCTAGGGACAGAGCAGGAATCACTAGGACAGGGAAGATGGATGTTTTCCAATGACTTGACACATCTAACTTTAAGATATTGAGGACACTATCGTAACTTTCTGCCTTATGCGTCTTTATTAGAGAAACAAGATTTATGATTTTGATCTAGGGGCCAGACGGAACTTGGATGCCCATAAAGGGTTCTGTGTCTGTCACTTAGCCTATCTGATTAGGGGCACACAGGGTGGAATTTGAAGAAAGTTATCTTCCTTCAGGTGGCCAGGTTTCTCTTCCTTCCAATTTACTTTTATATATTCCCTTGCACGTTCCGGCACTGTACTCGTACATACTCGTTTCTGTTAGAAATTTGAGCAGGAAATAGAAACTCTCTAGTTTCCTGATTTTCAAAAATGAATGTGCATATATGTTTAAAGTCAGGCTTCCCAGTACCTCCCCTCCCCCTCCATAAGTCTCTACACTTGAGGGAAAGGGCAGCTGTATTACTTTAATCCACATATTACAGTATGAACCGGTATTACACTGAAGAAAATTAGGCAAGTGGAAAAGTCACAATCAAATTGGATATCCATCTCTGTACTGTTAAGTTGTAAGTCCTCATAGTTAGCTAAATGATGTCTAGGAAAATATAGCCGGTTATTCAGTTGGAACTTTTCTGATGGCTTTTGGCAGGGACAATCATATATCCTAGACTAGTCATTAGCTTCCCTCCCACAGATCTCCTCTTGCCTGTATCCATTGTTACTGGTATCATTAAGAACCTCACCATTTCTTGCCTAACAATTGCATGAACCTCCTCACTGGCCTCCCCTGACCTCTTGTCCTCACTCCCTTTCATCAGTTCTCCATAAGTGCTATGAATGGTTTTCTTTTTTTTTTTTCCCTAAAACACAATTCTAATCATGTCATATGTATTTCTTCTCTGCCTTCAGGATGCAGAAGTTCTCCTGACCTATGGTGACACAGCATCCCATGTGAGTTTTGGTCTCACCTCTTGTCCTTCCCCTTTTCTCCCCCAACATCTTGTGTTCAAATCAAGCCAAATGACTTGCCATTCTTCGAATGAAGTGTGTTGTTTTAAGCTTCTTTATGCTCATATACACTACTTTCCAGTCTCAAAAACATTCCCCCATCAAGTCTCTTCATGAGGCTCATATCATTTTACATGAAATTCAACTCAGATATTGTCTTTTTTTTTGTGAAGGCTTCTCTGAACACTTTCTGTGTGGTACAGCAGTACCATGGGCGGGGCAGGTTGCATTAGATCTGCTTTACTTTTCTCACACTTCATTGCAATCTTTTGTTGGCTTTACCCCACCCCTTTTTAAAAATTTAAGGTTATTGTTATTTTCTTATAGCCATCCCCTTTCTCCTTCCCTCTGTACCCTTCCCCACCCATTCACTCCCCACCAAAGTCAATCCCACTTGTTGTTCATGTCCATGGTTCTTCCATACTAGATCCTTGACTAAACTGCTCCCTTCTTTGCTTCCTCCTCTCCCTTCCCTCCTCCCCTCTCCCCTCTGCCTACTGGAGATCTATTCATTGTATTCGTGTATCTGCTTCTGTTTTG
The DNA here is from genome assembly GCA_004026585.1 of Noctilio leporinus. NCBI lineage: Eukaryota > Metazoa > Chordata > Mammalia > Chiroptera > Noctilionidae > Noctilio > Noctilio leporinus. The sequence goes on along the minus strand of PVIW01001611.1, from coordinate 13,401 downwards.
CTTGTTTGCTTTGTTCATTATTGTCCTGTAATGGGTGAGATCATATGGTATTTGTCTTTCACTAACTGGCTTATTTCACTAAGCATAATACTTTCTGGTTCCACTCATGTTGTTGCAAAAGGTAGGAGTTCCTCCTTTCTTCCTGCTATGTAGTATTCCATTGTGTAAATGTACCAAAGTTTTTTGATCCAATCATCCACTGATGGCACTTAGGCTATTTCCAGCATTTGGTTATTATAAATAGCACTGCTATGAACATAGGGGTAGTTAGGTTCTTATGAATTGGTGTTTCAGGGTTCTTCGGGTATATTCCTAGTAGTGGAATTGCTGGATAAAAAGGCAGTTCCATTTTTAGTTTTTTAAGGAAACTGCATACTGTTTTCCATAGTGACTGTTGGTGACATTCCCACCAACAGTGCACCAGGGTTGCCTTTGCCCCACATCCTCACCAACACTTGCTGTGTGTTGATTTGTTGATGATTGCCATTCTGACAGGTGTGAGGTGGTATCTTGTTGTGGTTTTAATTTGCATCTCTCTGATGGCTAGTGCTGTGGAGTATTCTTTCATATGCCTTTGGGCCCTTTGTATTTCTTCCTCAGTGAGTTGTCTATTCAGGTCCTTTGTCCATTTGTTAATTGGGCTGTCTGTCTCCCTGGTGTTGAGTTGCATTAGTTCTTTCTATATTTTGGAGATCAAACCCTTGTCTGCGGTATCATTGGTGATTATGTTTTCTCATACAGTTGGTTCCCTTCTAAGTTTGCTGGTGTTTTCTTTAGCTGAATAGGAACTTTTCAATTTGATATAGTCCCATTTGTTTATTTGTTCTTTGATTTCCTTTGCCCTTGGTGAAGTATCAAAAAACACATTTCTAAAATTTTACTGCCTATATTTTCTCAAAGACCTTTATGGTCGCACTGCTTATGTTTAAGTCCTTTATCCATCTTGAATTTATTCTGGTGTATGGTGTAAGTTGGTGGTCTAGTTTTATTTTTTTGCATGTCACTGTCCAGTTCTCCCAAAACCATTTGTTGAAGAGACTGTTTTACTCCATTTTATGTTCCTTCCCCCTTTGTTGAATATTTGACCATACCCCACCCCCTTTTTCTAGACTGTAAGCTCCTTGAAGAAACTGACCTATATCTTACAGTTGTTTAAGTAACAGTTGTGCCTGTCACATATTGGTAGACACTAGACAAATATGTATTGGTTAAATGAATGTACTATGAGTACACTGAGTTGAATGTCACTGTATTAGGTATACCATCAGAAGCAGTGGGAAGTCAAAGAGCTCAAAAAAAAAAAAATGTACTGGTGCTTAAGAATCTACCTACCACTCAGGATTTATTTTGTAAATAATTTATTTCCTTATTTCTGGCAGACTATTGAAATGTAAATACTCTTTTGAGAGTTAGCACAGTAAGTCACCAACTCCTGACCTTGAATAGTTTTTGTAGGTTCGCACTGACCACAGGGGGAACTTAGCACAAGATAGCAAGCTATAGGTGGTGGGAGAAGTGGCAGACAGCAAAATGTTGTGGTCAAGCTGTAGAGGGTGCAAAGGAGAAGAATAAATGTATATTTATCAGTTTTATCATTGTCTCTTGTACCAGCTCTGGCTTTCCATCTACCTAGCTAGGATTTCCTTTAAGAGAATTGAACAAAAATGAATGGAGCAACTTCTCCTTCATAGGTAGAAAAGATGTTGGTAAATAAAGACTGAAACACTCAATCCCATGTGACCCTCTGATAAGCCCACCATCTGTCTCCATTGAACTCAATTCTCCAAACCCATATCCTAGCCTCTGGCCATTTTCCCAGACTCCTGGTCATACTCTGCCTTGGTTTTCAAATTTATCACTTTCTTTAATATACTTGAAGCGTATACTATTCAGTGTTTGTATAGCATCTCCTCTGTTTCCCATATTCCTTGTAACATCTTTAATGCAACCCCAGTGGGCTTTTTTGTGTGCTGTTCAGTGATGTTAACTACAACACTGACCTGTATGTCCCTGTCTGCCTCCCTAGCCTGGCTTTCTTAGGACCCACCCATGGTGGAGCCTGGTTTCCCACATTTTCCTGCTGAAAGCTACACTTGGTTCTAGAATTGCCACTCATCAACATCATATATTGCAGATCAGATCTAACATCTAATTATTCTGATTATACCACATTCACGTGGAGGGTCTTACTGCCTTTCCACTTTATTGAAGACAATGCACTTCATAATAACCAACTGAATTCATTCTCCCAGTGATGGGAATGTAGGTTTCTAAGCAACACAGATTGGTGAAAAGTGTTTGCTAGCACTATAATATACCTCATTTTTCTCCGCATAACAATGATTTTGCATTAGAAACATGTTTCTCCCAAAAAGTTGAAAACTTTTCTTCATAACCTATTTGTAAGTCTGCCTAACAGCCAAGAAAGTAGAAGATCCTCTTGCTTCTGAGTTATCAGACCACAGCCCCCAAGGGCACACCTGAAAATGTACAAGTGCAGAGACACAGACTGCAGAGGGCAAGGATGAGTCCTTACCTTCAGAGAAAACATGTTTCCGAATGTGCCCTCAGACACATACACACTGGCAAATTTCTCTGGATCTTATTAAGTAATGAAAGTACATTAGACAAATGTCAATTTCTTTTGATCAGATATATGCATCACCCTAAATAGCATAGCAAATTAATTTACTAAACAGTTTATATGATTGGTAAATAACACTCTGAAATTAAGGAGAAATTCTTTTATCAGGTCTTTAGAATCCTCTCAAATTTCTTTGTTTTAATTTCCACCTCTATCCCCACCCCACCCCACCCCCCCGTCATCAAATATGAGTCTCTGTGGAGAGGAAAAACACACACACAAACACACACAAAATTAATCATTATAAAATAAAAAGAACATAAGATGAAAAGGCAAAGGGTCATTTTAACAAAAAAAATTAGTCAAGCATCTAAAATCTACTCCGCCAGCAAATTTGCCTCTGCTCCCAACACTTCCATGGGTTGTGTTTCTTGGGTTTCCAAATCCACAAGCTGAATCTTTGCTATAAAGACTGTCAGCAAGCCCTGGCTGGTGGCTCAGTGGATAAGGTGCCGGCCTGCGAACCCAAAGGTCGCTGGATCGATTCCCCAGCCAGGGCACATAACCAGGTTGCAAGCCAGGTCTCCGGCCAAGTCTGTAGCTGGAGGGAGGTGAAAAGCAACCATACATTGATGTCTCTCTCCTTCTGCCTCTATCCCTTCCTCTCTCTCTAAAAATAATAAATAAAATCTTAAAAAAAAAAAAAAAAAAGACTGTCAGCATTTACTTAAATTCTGTTAGGCAGTGGGGTGAGGGGGCCTTCCCTGATGGCAAACAAAACAAAACAAAACAAAACAAAAAACAGAGTATAAAAAATTCCTTAGTTATTAAGATGCTTAGATCCAAGTAGTTTTGCATTTAACATGAATGCAAGGCTTATTACTGTGACTATGACAACTTTTGTAACCTTTAGTTAGTCCACAATCTATTCTAATAAAATATACAGGTACATGAAAAAGATAAGTTAACATAAATACCCCTGTATGAAAAGATGAATGCTTATAACCTTATCCAAATGATGTAAATGGGCAGGCAGAAACTCACAATATAATATTTTAAGGTAATTTTTTTTCAGGTTCAGTAAAATGTCTTTGAACTTAAACACATTTTCATCATGTCAATTATATAGTGAGTGCAGTGAAGAAGAAAAAATGATCTGGATAATTATGTTGAAAATATAAAGAAAAGAATTTTAGAGATTATTGTGACCTTTATTTTACAAGTGGGAAAGAAAGTCCAAATCTTTGGTACAATTACATTTTCTCATCATATTATATTCATATAACCTTAAGCTTCTCCCTTGATTATAAATCCATTTGAGCCCTGGCCACCACAACCAAGGATTTCTTCACTTTCTTATCTTTTTGACACTTTAGCCTGAGCTGTTGTCATAGATTTCTTTAATTCTTAAAGGGAGAGCCAGAGCATGAATGCAAAAGAACCAAGTAAATGATATTTTGAAATAGTAGGCATCCAAAAGCTTCATTAGCCATTAGTATTTGTTTAGCATAAGGATATCCTACTTCCTTCTTCTAGTCACAGCTTTATAGTTCAAAGTTCCCAGATACATTAGGGCAATGGTCTTCACATTACTTTGCAAAAGCAAACTCTTACATTGTTAAACCTATAGCTTTCAAGCCCTAACTTGACTTTCTAAAAACAAATTTCAGATGAGGCTGAGAACAGATAATCCATGCAAACACTTTCAGTTGGCCCCCAAACACAGATTTCTAAATAAAAATCAAGTCAATAAAACAATGAATATGCTAAACTGATTATTCATTGATTGGGTTGATGTTTATTGAAGGTCTCTTATGTGCCACACACTTTTCTAGTCCCTGGACACTATTTAGACCCATCATAAGGTCAATTGCCTGATTTTAATAAGTATAATACCTTATTTTAATGAAGACAAAGCTGATTTTTAAAAATTTATTTATTGCCCTGGCTGGTAGCACAGTGGGTAAGGTGCCGTCCTGCGAACCCAAAGGTTGCAGATTCTATTCCCCAGCCAGGGCACATAACCAGGTTGCAAACCAGGTCTCCAGTCAGGTCTGTGGCTGGAGGCAGATGAAACGCAACCATACATTGATGTCTCTCTCCCTCTCTGCCTCTCTCCCTTCCCCTCTTTCTAAAAGTAATGAAATAAAATCTTTAAAAAATAAAAAAAAAATTATAAAAAAATTTTTTTAATTAAAAAAAATAAAAAATAAAAAAATAAAAATGTATTTATTATTTCCAAGAGAGGGGAAGGGAAAGAGGCCAAGACAGAGAGAAGCTCCAATGTATGGTTGTTTTTCACCTGCCTCCAACTATGGAGCTGGCTGGAGACCTGGCTTACAACTTCATTATGTGCCCTGGCTGGGAATCGAACCAGCAACTATTGGGTTTGCAGGCTGGTGCCTTATCCACTGTGCCACCAGCCAGGGCTCAAAGTTAATTTTTAAAAATAAAGTTTATTATATGTGTTGGATCTTATTTCCAAAGCAGCCTTGATAATTAACCACTTTCATGGGTGTCCATGAGTAAATTAGAAAGTGGGTGACTTGCTGCATGCTCAGGGATGCAGGTGCTAAAGGGCAACCTTAAGTGTGACCCTATCATTTTGAAAAGAGACACTCTGAGACCTCTTTCAACTCCTTTGAAAATCACTTAATTTTATTTTATTTTTTTCATTTAAAACTGCTTTTTATACTCTGGAAATAATTGAAAGATACTAATGTCCCTTTTTCTCCTATCCTAAACTTCAAAATTCATCAGGCTAGTTATAAATGTTGATGGAAGTGGGCATGTTAAAAGAAAAGAAAATGAGAGAAAGGAACCTTTGAAGTAAATGTATCTGTGAATGTCCAGGGGGCAGAAATAGAACTGGTGTGTAGAAGTTAGAAATATTTAGTCATTGTAAGAGAGAACTAAGTATTTATCTATGGAATGGGCTGGATTGTCAGCAGAGGCAAGGGAACCATCTGTCAAGGTTTCTGTGGCAACTTGACTCCAGGTTTTTAAAGATGACAGGTTATATATAAGTTTTTAGAATGAAGAAATTCCTGAAAAGGTGTGTCCTATAGCTTTCTTAAAATATTGGAAGGCTTAATTTAAGGCAAGTTCAATCTTGAGTACATTCTTGAAGTGTGTCTGGCTTGAAGAACCAAATGGAACACCAAATAACTAAAGACCACTTTGGGGACAGTGATTCAAACAAACAAAAAATGCATGAATATAAGCCCTCGCTGGTGGCTCAGTGGAGCCTACAAACCCAAAGGTCACTGGTTTGATTTCCCAGCCAGGGCACGTAACTAGGTTGCAAGCCAGGTCTCCAGTCAAGTCTGTAGCTGGAGGCAAGTGAAAGGCAACCATACAATGATGTTTCTCTCCCTCTCTGCCTCCCTCCCTTCCCCTCTCTCTAAAAATGGTAAATAAAATCTTTTTAAAAATGCGTGACTATTATGATGCAAATTCTTCATTGTCAGGTATATGTGCTACCTTGATTTTCCAGCTCTAGGAGATAGAAAGAAAATGAATGTGTGAAAATTTGAAAGAGATATAATGTAATTCAAGATAAATCAGGGTTTTCTTCTGGCAATTAAGACCAGTTATCTCTAGTTTGCTTAAATATGCTTTTATCAGCATTACAGAAATGTGCTTTCACTTTCAATACTTCCAAGACGTCATTACTAAAATGTTCATATGCCATGTCCAAGTCACAGGAAAACAAAACAAAATAAATGGCTTGTACTTCTTGGGGGGAAAACCCCCCAACAATTTAGTAGTATGTGTAATGTAAAGCTATTTGAAAGGATCCAACGCCTAGCAGAGTGTCCATCCTGCCGAAGGTAAACATTCCATAAAGATGTATGAAATGAATGTATTAGAGTTACATTCATGCTACAATAGCTCGGACTTCTGTTCCAGGAATTGCTAGAGTGTTCAATGGTGTAGCTTATTTCTTTCTCTAAATAGCCCTGAAAGCTTTGCTCTACTCTCGCTGGGGAGAAACTAAGGCCAAGGACCTCTCCCAAGGTAAGTGGAAATGAGAAGTAATCCTAAGTCTGTTCAGGGCCCCAAACTTACCCACAGGCTGGGCTGAGTGATCTCCATACACTCCTCCTGCTCTAGCAAATTTTTCTTTATATATTGCAGACTGAGCCCCATCAGGGCCTCTGTAGTATGAAGAAACTATACTCTAATGGCACACAGAAAAATGAATTGTATATGGAAATGATTTTGCCAGGTGGAGATTTAATATATCATTTTTACATAAATTAACTCTGTAAATCCCTAATGTGCATTAAGTTTAATCATTTGTTTCAAATGTGTCTCATCCCACATGCAGCTCTTTGACCCTTGTTCTGCTACCTTCTTTATTAATAAACTCCCAATGTTTGACATCATGCACTTGTTGCATAGTGATTTTCACATTTAGTGAGTAGGAGAAATCATTTTTGTGATGACTAGTTTGCAATTCTCCTTAAAATATTTCCTCAGGATGTTGTTCAGATTGATTAAAACTAATTTAGAGAAAATAGAAGGCAAGCATTTTCAGTTCCTAAGCTAATTAGCATCATATAAAGTCTAATTGACATAACATTTCGGAGTCGTATTTCATCATTCATACAGTGATTATTCATGAAATAGAGCTCAGGCAGGAAGGAAATGGGGTCAGGCACAAAGGGAATGGGTAGGTGGATGTGCACAGTTGGGGCTGAATGTATGCCTCTGGCATTATGCCATATCCAAATAAAAATGCAGTTAGCAGTAGTTTTGTCATAGGCACACCAGACAGCTCCTCTCACCTGACCTGTTACCAAGCACAATTGAAACAACTGCATATGAACACGGGAAATACAAAGCATATGAGAAAGAGAGTCCTTAAAAATCCAAGCGGGTTTTATCAATATCATACAAAGAATTCTGCCTATAAAGGGCCTTTGGGTATAAGCAGCACCTGTTTTCTCTCCCATAACATCAACTGAGGAAGATTAGAGGCATACAACCCAACATTCCCCAAATGAATACTTTTGGTTTATCCATACATGTAGTTACATTCTTCATGAGTCTGCATTTTCAGTTTTATCTCCTGAAAACAATTACAATCTTCTGTTGAACCTTGTATTTTTCTTAACTTGCCTTAAATGAATCTCCTCCAAACATCTTAGAATGGTAGCAAATTCTGGAACTTCACCGAACGGACTTGCTTGTTTACTAAGTTCTTGGAGAAAGTGAAAGCCACCGAAAGCTGCCCCCTGAGGTTCCTGCTCCATACCTTTCTCTGCCTTAGAGGTCTCATCTCCCTCCAAGTCCCAGGTTGTCTCTGGATGCTGCTTTTTCCAAGGAAAATAGCTTACTGATAAATTAAGATATTTAATGATCATATGAAGTGATTAGAAACTTTATTCCTTCTTTAGTATGAAGATGGGGTAGCTTGGGGATGAGCAGAAAAACAACAACAATAACAACAATGGGATACTGTGTTCTGAATGGGCTGCATCCTTCAAAAGCATCTAACGCAAAATTGCTCCACTCAGGTGAACGAGCAAAGGACCCAACCGTCTGGCACAGGACTGTAGACTCTGATGGCTGTAGCCTTAGTGTTGCTGTAGTGGATGATTTACATGTTTCAGTAACAACTGTGGCCTCCTTTGAAACATGAGTTTGTGGTTATTGTTCCCTTCCAGAATGTGATTTGAAAACTATCCAAGTGTCAGGTCAAGGGGTTTTATTTTTATTTCTTCATATTGTTAGAAACAAGAAAGTGTTATGTTTTCTTTTAAGCAAGTTTTAGAATAAATCTGGTTAGAAATGTTAAGAAACACAAAATTAAGAAATAATTGATAAAAAGACAATGCCTTCCAAGTTATCATGCTGTGATCTAACTCATGCAACCTGAACAAGGAGGCAAGAGGGTGGATGGGAAGTATGCGTAGTAACCTGAAGCCTGTCTTCTACCACAACAACATGAGGATCATTTACTGAACAAGCACCAGCTGCCATGGCTATGACTCCAGAGTATTTAAAAACAGAAGAGGTGGTATCTGACACTGCCAGCCACTATGGAGAAAAAGCAGAGCTTTCAGTGCTAACAAGAGAAAATCTTTCTTTACAAAGATGAAAACTGATTACAAGACAGTCCCTGTTCTTCATCCAAATCAGAGGCCAACATCAGCTGAGGGTCCCAGACTAACCCCCTCCCTTCCTAAAGGGTCGCCCTTCCCGCATTCCCACCTTCCAGGGCTTTACGTTACCCTGCTGCTCTCCCTCTGTATCGGTGCCTTCAGTTTGTTTTGGGAACTCCATCTCATTAGGTGAGACACAATGATCTTCAGTGTTTTTGACATTCCTTACATCCTTTTCTCATTGAGAAATGTTTGGAGTTGAGATAATAAACAAAAATACAGTTTGCCTTGGATCAAAGTCAATATTCCAGCAGCTGAAACATTAGGATATCAAATTGGTGATAAATGATTGATGGGGAAGGAGTAAACTAAATGCAGGGGGTTTGGGGTTGGCACCTAAATAGTCCATCTCTAACACCTAGTTTTATATCATAGAAATTCAGATGATAAAGTAAGCTTGCTATGATGTAGGTACATATACAGAGAAAGTAAAGCTTCATTTCTTCAGATGATGAAAACCGCAAAGAACTGAAGCAATTATCTGAAAAATCTACATTTTACTCCATTTGCCTTTTTGTCCATAGACTCTTTATGATGATACAAAATTTGTTTTCTATTAAACCATATTTACTAGTGATCAAACTGAAATCATAATGGGCCTTCCAGCTTGAGGTTCCCGTTTGAGCAAAGGTGGACTCTAAAAAAAGATTGTGTCCTCCCACCCCGCCCCAGTTCCAAAGAGAATATGCTATGGTTCTCAGCCAGCCTAATGCAGCTGGCTGCCAGCAAAGGATTTCTGGTAAATGCTATTTATGCTCTCTCTGTTAAAGTAAACATATTTATTGAGCGCCGCTACACATAAGACAGAGTGTTGTAATGATGTCGTAATGCAGTCGCCACCTCGTTACCCTACAGGTCCTCCAAGTTTTCCTCTTGCAGAATTCCACACCCACAGGATTCATTCCTCGAGTGGAGGTTTTTGGGACATGGTGAACACATAAAACACTAATTACTCTCGAGGCTGTAATGGATAGACTGGATAATATAAAACACTGGAAACAAAGGATTCTTGCATTCTGCAACTTTTCTAAAATAGCTCAAAAGTTCCCATAGAAATGGACAACATGAATCTTACTTACAAGCGTGTATAAATAAAAGGAACTTGATATGCAATATAATATTTCAATACTTTCTGATGGTCTTTTTATGAAGAAATAGCATTTTCAAAAATTCTGCTTAACAGGGCCTGATAATTAAAAAAACAAATCAGATGTAAAAATAAAGCATTGTAAGCATTATTACTTTGTTAATTTATTCTTCAATTAGTGTGTGTTTCTGGAAAAAAACCAAAAAAGATGGATCAGGTTAAATAATGTGTCTTACTTGATATGTATTAGGAATCTATAACCTCTAAAACACAATGAAAACTCACTGAGCAGTACCAAGACAGTATCTTTAGGTTCCAATTCCAGTTCTCCTTTGTTGTTGCATTCATTGGGATGTCTAATAGAAAACCCAGACAGATTTAGTCTATTTTATAAGCAATTTTATTGAGAATGTCAGATATATTAGTGTCAAAGGGGGTACATTACAAAAAAAATCAATGTTTTCATAAGTCTAGAGATTCAACAATGCAACTTGTTCTAGCTACCTGCATTTGCAAACTTTAATTTTTTAAAAGGGAATTAGTATTTTCTAATAAAACTTTGTGCAGCTATTTTATTGGTATTATGATATATAAAACTACATATATGTATTCATATACATATAAAAATTTTTTATTTCTAAATTAGTTTAAACTCATTTTTAAAAATTGTATCTTCCTTTCTTTCATATGGGAGTCATTTTTAAATTTTATTACTATGAACTAGAATAAAAAGTTTCAACAAAACATTGGCTTCAACACAAGCTTCTGTAAATACGGTAAAGATACTCTTATCTCTCATGGAGGCATCTGTACTTTGTCATTGTGAGTAACATGGAAAAGATACATCTGAGCCATGGAGCAGAAAAGGGAAATGTAAATGATCCAAATTACATTTTTAGGAGAGCTTAAATGATGAAAATTTCCCAGTAAAGAAGAACAAAAGCTATTTTGATCCAATTCTTTAAAATCATATGTTTAAACTCTTGAGATTAACAAACAGCAGCCATCCTGGGATTTATTTCCAGGTCTACCACGTGTTAGATATTGAGATGTTGGGCCAGCTCTCTGAAAGATCTAACCACCTCAATTTCTATATTGTTCTATCTAACTCAGTGTTTACACACTATATGATGTAAGCACTGCTTTTCCATCTTTCAGACATATATTTTCCACTTATTTCTGTCTAAATAAATTACTCTGTGTCCTCAAAACTTCCATGCGGTCTTTTTGGAACAGGCTTTCCGGACCCCAGCTACTTTAAAAGTCTCTTTGCTATTGAATGTCACTTTGTAACTGTGGTGTATTCTTCAGAGTGGTAAAGAAAGACCCAGTAAGCTATGACGGATACTATCTGAATCAATGGCTTTGCAGACAGATAACAGCAAGGGCCAACTGAACACATGTCAGATATGTTGACGGGTCCCAAAACAGCAGGCAACATGCGACAAAAAGGAGAAGTTCAAGACCTCCCTGACGACAGCAAGCTGCAGCCACAGCTTACCAGCTGAGTGACACGGAAGCCCATAATGGAAACATTCCTCCTTTAGGTAGGCACACATGAAAGATTAATTTTCTGGAGTGTCTGCATTTACATAGTAATAATAAGTTCATCTTCTTGGCTTGTCCTAGCTTCAATTAGCCATTCTATTGTCATACCTGAGACGGGGAAGGAGGAAAAGAGAAAACTAGAGAGACTGTCCCTCTGGAAACAGCAACACTAATGGAGCTTATCACTCCCATCATTAATTTAATCAAAACCTTGAGGCAGAGGGCTAGAGCAATCTGTTAAGGAAACATTTTCTAAAATGAGAGTGCTTTCCATTTCAATTAGGGGCTTGCTCTTTTTCTCTCTTTGAGACATTCTTTTTCTGTGTTCTCCCCCATCCCTGACAATGATTTGCAACTAGGGGCTGTATTTTTCACTAACAAATGTCTTCTTGCAAGTGGCCAATTGTACAATAACATCACTCTCCTCTAACCTTCTTAAGTAACATCTTTTTTTCAAAATGGCATCTCAATTAGTTCAAATCCACAGTGTCAAAGATAAAGTCCTTGTATCTCAATGAAAGAACACTTGAGAGAGGATGGAGTTTGCTTCATGATGTGCATGTTAATATGCCGTTCTCTTTAATTATTTTACAGATAATGGCCGCCAGTGGATAATTCTACTGCACTTGTAGGTATGTACTTATATGAATTATAAATCTGATGATTTTCAAACCTCAGGGACATCATTATTAAATACACATATGGTGGTGGTGTTCTGCACTCAACAATGAGACTTCTCCCTCCTACCTGCTGGGAATTCCTTTTACTGAGGCAGGCAAAGCCTTTGACAAGCCGCCATTGCAAAGATGACATTTTCTACGTGAAAGGGTTCTATCTTTTGCTACAGAAAATTTCCTGCGCCAAAAATCAAGTAATTCCCACCAGGAATATCACTCTGGGATCTGGAGGAAACAAAATGGCATTTTGGATCTCTGTGACACTGAGGACGATAGCAATGAGGAAATGCTACCCACAATGCAGGGGAACCCCCTCCACCTGTGCTCACTGGCGGTTTATCAAAGGGATGCTTCTAAATGGTACGAGAAAGCAAGGTGCCTTTTCTCAGTTCATCTTTCCCAATGCAGTTTTATTTAAACATTTTAACTAGTTATAAGTAGCACCATGGAAAGATGAGTTTATGAAATTGCATGTAAAGGATTCTGTTGATGGAATTATTGATGAAAGGATTCTATTTATGAAAAAAATTCATAAAATAAAATATATTCACAAGATAGAAAATAACATTTTTATATTGTTCTTTTTCATTCAAGCAAATATAGTTCAAAGGGTTTGTTTCTGTCTTAGCTTTGAAATTTTAAAGTAAGTTTTGAAACTAGAGAAGATAAGTCACAAACAAAAGATATTTTATAAAGCATTTTGGGAGAAATGTCCTTTAAAATGAAGAATAGACAGATGGCATTCAACAGCATAAGAAATCTCAGCCTTTTTTAAGGATTTTATTTATTTTTAGAGAGATGAGAAGGGAGAAAAATACTTATGTGTGAGAGATAACATTGACTGGTTGCCTCTTGCATACCCTCAACTGGGGACCTGGCCTGCAACCCAGGCATGTGCTCTGACTGGGAATAGAACTAATGACCCTTCAACTCACAGGATGGCATGCAATCCCTGAGTCACACTAGTCAGGACTGAGCCTTTAAAAAAAAAAGAAGAAGAAGTGCAGATTCCCTGCCTATGACCGAGAGGGAAGTACCTATGCACTTAGCCGTGATTTTTTTTTTTTTTCTTTTCTCTTTTTGTCGCTGTGATTAAGAGACGGCTCTAGCAACTTTAATGAAAATATTCTCTAGCATATGAAAGAATGCTCAACATCGCTAGTCATCAGAGAGATGCAAATTAAAACTGCATTAAGATACCACCTCACACCTGTCAGAATGGCAATCATCAGCAAATCAACAAACAACAAGTGTTGGCGAGGATGCGGGGCAAAGGGAACCCTCATACACTGTTGGTGGGAATGCAGGCTGCTGCAGCCACTGTGGAAAACA